>JAPFFP010043720.1:0-12987 GCA_026153255.1 Solanum medicagineum | reverse complement strand
GAAATCATATGCACTAAATTAATATAAAGAAGCATTAAGTCTTAGTGCAAGAAATCATATGCACTAAATTAATATAAGGAACCATTAAGTCTTAGTGGATCTAAATATAATATATCAAGTGGAGAAATGATGATAATATTAAAGCACTGCACAATGATAAAATATACTAGCGTATAAAGATGTATACGGGAAATGAAAAAAAATTCTCTCTTTTTAGTTTTTTTTTTTTATTATCGTTACACCAATCCATACCCATTATGACATCAAATTCCACCATTTCTAATTCAATAAGGTCAGATAATGTGTCAGCTTGGTGAAGTGGATTATAAAGAAGACAAATGACTTTAACAAAGTTGAAGCATTATTTCTTAGTGGGAAGGCTAAGTGCTGCACTTAGCTCGTTTTTAAAGATATATTTGGCCAGATTTGTGCTCCACTTTAGACCTGATCTTGACACCTATTAATAGCCTAATAATTCAGCATATTATACTCCAATAATTGGGCTTAATTGGGTCTCAAATGTGATGGACTTTGCTGCCAAATTTCCAGCTTTCTTCTTAGTTGGTTTTGGGTCCAAATGGCCAAGTGAATTGTAGTGTACTTTGGACGTTTTTAAATTATCCTTGGACTGAAAATAAGGTCCACTTATGATACTAATACATGGGCCAATGTTACACCCTTAACATGAAATTTAATCATAATCAAACTTGAACAAATTCGACGTCGAGCCTCATCTCCGTTTAGCTATCAATTTTAAGCTAAGAAAGTAGGTAACTCACCTACTAGATTATTAAGTCATACAATATTCTTAATTATTTTACTTAGCTTAAGGATCATATATCCTCAATTTAACTCCAACACATATACACCCTCAATCCTCTTAAGCATTTAGACTCGCATATCGCCCACTAACACGAGATTTAAGCACATTGAAGAATTAATGCAAATTTGACCAAACCATAACATGATTCATTTAAATAGCATTATTACATGTAAAATGTGGGGTGTTACATTGAACTTCTTCCAATGCTTCTTCTTAATCATTTCCAAAGTAGCCTTCAAGTCCTGTGCAGACAGGTTAATGGTTGCCCGTTGTTGAAAGTCAGTTCTCACTCTGATTACATAATCAAAATCTACAAATAAGTGTTTGTTTGTCTCTATTACAGGAACTTGTCAAACAGTGGCAGAGCTAGGATTTATATCAAGGGGTGTCAAAATATAAAGTGCTAAGCTCACACAAAAAAACACTAGTTAAATAAGGGGAAACCCCAGTAGTTAAATAAGAAAAAAATGCACTAGTTAAATAAGTAAAAATGCAAATTAGAAAAAAGAAAAAAAACGTACCAATTAAATATTGAAAAACACAGCAGTTAAATAAGGAAATGACACTAATTTAAAAAGAAAAAAAAAGAAAAAAGGAGTCAGTTTTGCTTGAAAAGACGCTAAAAATAAAAGATCCCTAATAGGATTCAAACCTAGGACATCAATCTTAGGATCTTGAAACCCCTGAACCACTAAGCCAACCCTACACCTTGTGTCAAGAGGTGTCAAGTTTAATATATAAAGGTATAAAATCAAAATTTGAGTTATCTACGTAGTGTAATTTTCTGATCAATGGGTGTCGACACCCCTCGGCAAAGGGTAGAACCGCCCATGTTGGCAAAAGCAGCAACTGTTTTCTTCTACTTGTATGTTGAGTCTCAACAACCTTTCCTTATGTTAATCTTCATGGACTTGTTTAAAAGGGGATAAAGTTAGTAACATAAGTCTAATGTGGGTCATATTTGTAAACATTTTTTACTAAATTTCTTCTCAATTAAAATTCTTTTTAAATTGAATTTAACTTCTAATCTTAAAAAAGGGAATTTTATAACTTTGTTGCATAATTTATTTATTTGTAAGCTATATGAATAATTTGTTCACCTTGTTTCTGATGAATTCACTTTCAAGAACTTAATGTTCTACGCGGCTCGCACGCACTTCTACTTCCGCCTATTGTATCTTTCATAGTTAAGATACCACTTTTTTTTGTAATCAATGTGAACATTACCATTAACAAAATAATCATATACGATCTAGGAGCACTTTTCTCATCATCCTCTCCAAGGAAAGTGAGGAAAGCCTCCGAAGATCAACACCTAGTTATATAATTTTTGCCAAAAACTTCTACATTTATTTGCTCTATTAGTATTTCTATATATTTCTATACTCTCTACAATTTCTTGAGTGATTCTACCAACAATATCAACATATGTAATTTGTGTTCCTTTGAATTGTTTCCAGTTCCGTGCTTTTTAGATGTGATACACCATTGCTCCCCATATAGAAACCACCACTTCTTTCTTGAACTTCTTCCAATGTTTTTTCTTAATCATTTCCAAAGTAGCCTTCAAGTCCTGTCCAGGTAGGTTAATAGCTGCCCATTGTTGAAGGTCAGTTCTTTCTCTGGTTGCATAATCACAATCTACAAATAAGTGTTTGTTTGTCTCCATTACAGGAACTTCGCAAAGGCAGCAATTGTCGTCTTCCACTTGTATGTTGAGTCTCAAGAACTTTTCCTTATATTAATCTTCATGGAATTGTTTAAAAGAGACATAAACTTAGTAATGTAAGTTTAATGTGGGTCATATTTGTAAACATTTTTTAATTTACTAAATTTCTTCTCGATTAAATCTTTTTTTAAATTACATTTAACTTCTTGAATTAAAAATGGGAATATTATAACTTTGTTGCATGATTTATTTATTTGCAAGTTATTTGAATAATTTGTTCACCTTATTTCTAAAAAAATTCACTTACAAGAACTTAATGTTTCACGCAATTTGCATGCACTTCTACTTCCACCTATTATATCTTTCATAGTTAAGATACACTTTCCTTCGGTGCCAACTTTGAAATATCAAGAATTTTGATATGAGGGACGCCGCTCTTGTTAGGAATGATAAAGATTGAGAGGAACTCTTTGTAATGCAAAGTGAATCGCCACATGGAGAAACAGGACCCAAACCATCTGACCTGACCCCCTTGATGGAACACTCACAGAAGACAAATGAAATGCACCTAAACCAACCTTCAGGTGTGTACTAACCGCACCATATCTGAGTTAGGAGGATAGGATGAGAAAGGAAGGGACACAACCCACAGACATGTTATTGGATAACATAGATGTAGAAGACGAAGCAGCAATGAATACTTTTTCACAAAACAGGAGTACAAACCTCAAACAAAAACACCTAGGGAGTATCACACTATCAGAGGAAGATAAACAAAGAATCTATAGACCTTAGATGTACTCTATCATTGTAAAAGTCATGGGCCAAAAAATCAAACATATGTACCTAAAAACCAAACTCAAAACGCTCTGAAAAATGTCTGAAGAAATCATACGGATTGACCTGGGCATGATTATTACATAGCAAAATTCTTCAAGGAAGAAAACATGAAGAACGTTCTCCAAAACGGACCCTTGTTTATAAACGAATACTTCATCTCAATTGAAAGATGGTCGCTAAACTTAGTGGCCTCAGAAGCAAAGGAAGACATATCTGCGATATGGATCATATTGCCAGAGTTACCTACGGAGTTCTACGATCATCAAATACTGGCAAGAGTGGGAAAAACATTCGGCAGGCTTATGAAAATCGACATTTGTACTTCACAGGCTTTGAGGGGAAGGTATGCATGAATGTGCGTCGAAATACCACTAGAAACTCCAGTCAATAAAGCCATCTACATAGGAAATCATAAACAACAATTCCTATGAGGGCTTAGACATCTTCTGCAACATTTGTGAAGTCTTGGGACATGACACCCTCAATTGTGCGAAATGGAGCAATAGCAAAACCACACACTTGGGGGATATGGCACCGAGCAAGGAACAAGACGAAAAAGCAATGGAGTAACTGAGCAATACAGAATAGATACGCCGATAGCGGAACCAAAGCAGTAGAAAACCATGGAGTTTGCGAGATACAAGAGACATACCAAATGAGCCCTAAAGGACATGGACGGAAACAAACAAGGTATTAACGTTAAATTATTCGAGGTGAGCAAAGGTAAGTATCTAGAATAAAAAATCTTTACATACAAAATAAGCTCTAACCAATCCCTGACTAACACACACAACACGCTTCAAGCCGGCAAAACGAACTCCCTTGCTGGGATTTGACATCGCGACAAAACTCCAATCGATGTAGCAATAAATGACGTCATAAATTCTACAAAGAAAAATCCAAAAAATAAAGTAAATGACGAGTGTTCTTAAAGTGAAAATGTCTCCCTAGATCTGGGTGTTGACATCTCTGACAGGGTAACACTAATTAGCCCTAAATTAACCCCTAAGTCAGCCACCACTGACAAAGTAACACATCACACCTCATAGTGCTTAGCTAAACTCAATCCATACGCTGAAAAATCACATCAATTAAAAATAGATGCCAAAAATAAAGAAATGGACGTGGGTCATCTACCTATCACACGCCATAACTGCATCACACCCAATGAATCTACGAGCTAGCATATCTACCAGTCTGAATTAAATAAACTATATATAATAAAAAAATAGATTCAATCTACCCCACCAAAAATAGTAAAGACTTAAAAGAATTCATACTTGTGTACACAAATATTCCTTGTACCCCTTTCCTATTAAAGGAAATATTCCCCAACAAATCACAGATCTCATTCCCATAAATGCTATAACCATCTACCTAACTAATAAAGTTCAAGATTTCAAGACTACCTTTTTTATCCCAACACATAGACAAACTATCCATAGAACTCCTTTTCGAACTCCCCTACGATCATCGCACTCCCAAAGTCTGCCAAGCCAAATGAACAGTCAGGCTCCTCCCTATATCCCCTTCCCACCAATATAGACTTTTCCAATAATAATGGGGGGAACATGTACTATGCAACCCCAGCCTCACCACTAAACCTCTTTCCGACGTCATAGCTAGAAATAAGACTGCGAAACTTAGCTTTGTCCTTCATAGCCATAGTAGAAGGCCGGGAAGTGATAATAATAGTAAGGAATCTGAATTTTCTCTCTCATGTGGTCTCAAAGGGAATGAGACTAGGTCTAGAAGCTTACAATAACCATATATGGATGTTCTCCATCTTCCAAAACCCTATGAACCCATCACCCCTCTAGATGCCTTTCTTCCAATTTTTGACATAGGAAATGCCTTTGTTTAATCCTGTGTTTATACCACAGTATAGTATGGTGAACCAGGAACTCGTATTCTCCCCCTATCAATTCTTCCCAATACAAACTATGGAGGCAATAATCTTCCCATGGCCAGCTCACACAGTAGTAATGGAAGCCAACCCTCCCAACAGATGGCACCACAACCTAGGCAGGAGGAATCCTCACCAATGATAGTCCACGACCTCTCTCCCTAAGGTTCTAACTCAATCCTATCTTCTAGTAGCTCTGAATGGGTTAGTGCAAAATCTAGAAGTGACCCAAAATCTAGAAAATCTAGAAGAGACACTAGCACTGACAAGGGAGACACAGACAGAAATAGCAATACTAAAAGAAATAAAAGGTTTATTATTCAAGGAAAGATATATAAAAAAAATGCATATTAATGTCCACCAAACCTATGAAAAAGCTCAATCGACATACTATCCCTGACCAACCCAGACATAGGAAACTTCATAGTCATACTGAACCCAACAATAGTAAGAGGGAATTAGATGAAGGGGAATCAGGGGACAGTGGCCCCATAACAACACCTGAATAGCTCAATGAATTTTATCATATGGAACTGTAGAGGAGGAAATGGAGACGACTTTAGGCAAAACTTTAGATGATTACTAGATTGGCACAGACCACCACTTGCGGCCCTTATAGAAACTAAAATGCAAGACCACCAAGTACTCCTACATGATTTTAATTTTAATAATATGGTGTGAGTCCCAGCCATAGGCAACACAAGAGGAATAGTCCTCCTATGGGATGACACACAGCTGGCAGTGGATGAACTCTCAACCTCGAATCAGGAAGTTCGCGCGATGATCAAGGTATGTACTTCAAACACCCCTTGGATATTTAGTTGTATATATGCTAGTGTATATAGAGAAAAAAGAATAAAGTTATGGGAACATTTGACACAAATCAAAGACAAATACAATGGGAAATGCTTATAGGTGGGGATTCTAATGACGTAACAAGCAGTAGCGAAAAAAGTTGGGGAACACCAATAAACAAAAATTGCAACAAAAGATTTCTGGGGAGTACTAAATCATTGTGAACTAATAGACATAGGTTTTACAGGAAGCAAATACAAATATCTAAACAAACGATTCAAAGATAAATCAAAACTCATCAACGAGAGACTTGATAACTTCTTCATAAACAAAGAATGGATCCAAGCCTTCGCAGATGCACACGTCCATCATCTTCCACGCACCCACTTAGGCCAGTGCCCTATACTCCTCTCCTTGTACAAAAAGCAAGAGCACAAGAGACACCATATTTTCGTTTTGAGAGTATGTGGGCATCACACCCAAATCTAGGCAATATAATTAAGGATAGCTAGGAGAATAGGGAAATATTACAGGCAATCCCAGCTTTCACAAAAATTGTAACCAAATGGAACCAAGAAGTCTTTGGCAATATCATCCGCAGGAAAAGAACACTGATAAAACAAAATAGTGGACTCCAAAATTCCCCTCTCTACATGACCAGTTCATTCCTACAACAACTTGAAGCTGACCTCGTAAAAGATTTCAATCACGTGCTACGCCTTGAGAAATATTTCTGAACATTAAAATCTGAGTAATTTGGCTAAACGAAGGAGACTCAAACATGAGATTCTTCCATACCACCACCCTAAACAGACGAAGAAGAAATGAAATAACAACCCTCCAATCTAGTGAAGGGAACTGGGTATACGACTAAACAAACATCCTGAATATGACCGCATTCAACTTTCAATAACTTTTTCGAACATCCCAAGGTCAGGCAACACTAAAAAAGAGACCTACCAGCAGATGTAACAATGCACTCAATAGCCTTAGGAACACACCATCAACAGAGGAAATCCAACAAACAATCTTCTCCTTCAAGCCGCTTAAATCTCTTGGGCCTGATGGCCTACACCCTTTTTTTCTATCAGAAATATTGGAATACACTCAGAACATCCATTGTAACCCTATGCAAGAAAGCTTTCAAAAAAGAACTAATACCTAAAGAAATAAATCGAACCCATATATGTCTTATACAAAAAAAAAAAGAGCTGACAACCTGAAAGAATTTCGACCATAAATCAGTCTATGCAATACTACTTATAAGACTATTGCAAAAATTATCACCAATAGACTCAGACCTTTAAATAGTAATCATAATAGGGCCAATCCAGTCAAGCTTCCTAAAAAATAGATAGGCATCAGAAAATGTAATATTAATCTAGGAAGTTATTTCCTATTTCCTGAAAATGAAAGGGAAAAACCTAAGGATGCTCCTTAAGATAGACTTAGAAAAGGCATTTGACAAAATTGAATTGTCTTTTATGAAAAAATCACTTGAATATTTTGGCTTTCCCAGAAACGTCACAAAGCTCATAATGCCATGCATAACCACCAACAGTGTAGCAATCCTCTTGAACGAGGATAGAACTAACTTCTTCGAACCATCTAGAGGAATAAGACAAGGGGGCCCACTATCGCCTTATATATTCATTCTATGTATGGAAAGGTTATCTCGAAAAATAAACTAGGAAATATGCAAAAAAGATTGGGTCCCGCTACAAATATCTAGAGGAGGTCCCAAACTATCGCACCTATTCTTCACTGATGACCTAATCATAATGGGTAGGACTAGCACAAACAACAAGAAATTTATACAAAAAATGGTGGAAAATTTATGTATTAACTAGGGACAAATATTACTCAAAATCTTAAATATTCTACTCAAAGAACTGCAGAATAGACACTAAAAATGCTATTCATGACATCCTACACATTAAAAGCGGGTCTACAGTAGGAAAGTACCTGGAATTTCCTATCTTTCACCTAAAGCCTTCACTAAAAGTCTTTCAATATATAATTGAAAATCTCCAACAAAAACTAGCAAGATGGAACACAAAATTTCTAAACGTAGCAGGGAGGGTAACACGGGCAAAGGAAAGCTTGAGTAATATTCCAAACCACTCAATGCAATATATAAAGCTCCTCCTAAGTGTCTATAGAAAAATTGACCAAATACAAAGAAACTTCGTTTAGGGTACCACCAACACAAAATGTAAATCCATCTCGTAGCCTGGGAAATCCTAACAAAAACAAAAAAAAGATGGGGGACTGGGAATCCAAAGAGAAAAAATAAAAAATGAAGCATTCCTCGCTAAGATGGCAACCATCCAGCCAAATGTCCTATGGGCGCAAATCCTAATCTCACAATATAACAATAAAAAGAATATCACCACACAACCAAAGCCAAAACATAGCAATGGTAGGACCTGGAGAAATCTATTGCGGGATTAGGGACATGCTATGAAGGCCTCAAATGGATATTAGGAAATGGAAAGAACATCTCCTTGTGGTATGACCGTTGGATGACAAATAATAAAATGTTAAGGGAATCGATATATGGTCAGCTGCCACAACAAGATGAAGAAAAGCGGGTATGTGACACCATATCAAATTTAAGACAATAACAATGGAAAATCATATCAACCGACATCCCCAAAACCCTAAGAAACCACATAGACAACCTATATATACCACGCCCAAAAAGTAAAGATAATTAACATGGATTCATAACTAGAAGGGTACCCTAACTACCAAGACCATATACCGCTACATAACTAATAAATGTACGAAACCCGACATAATGTCACAACCTGGACCTAGGGCCTAGATGTAACACGGTGAATGGGAATCCGACAATCCCCAAAGAAGCCTTAAGATACCAAAACTCGCATCATCAGTTCGAAAGCGCATTCAACAATCAACACATAGTTCTAAGGGGCGAGAAAGTAGGACTCACGCTATGGAGATACCATAGGGAAAGAGATTGACATGAGTTCACATAACATATAGCACATAAATACTAAGGGCCGGGTACGTATGCTCACGTTATGGGGGCATTTCGGGACCTAGGATCTTTCCATCAAATATATAACCAAACCATAAGTCACATAACCAACTCACATGACAATAGTCAAAGATAGCCAATACATAACATAGACTTAACCATAACACCTAGCATATATCGTAAAGAGGTTTACAAGGTGTCCAACAATGCCTCTACATAGATGGGTCGGGGGCCAAGACATTCCCCGGGCTCATTCTTAATTAACTACATAAAGAAACAGAAGTAGCATAAGTAGATAGATGGTGGATCGTCCTTGGAAGATAGGACTTCACCCTTACAAGTAAACTTGGAATCCGAGCTAAGCGCCAAATAGTGGATGATCAAGGTCTGCGGTCCCTACATGGTGAGATCATGTAGGCAAAAGTATGCGTTAGTACGTTTGAATGTACTAAGTACGCGGGGTGCAATGCACGTAACTTATCAAAACCTGCATATCAAAGTTAGATGACAAGGGCACATAATATAGAAAGAAATATATAGCAAAGAATGTAATATACCAAGATACGATGAAAGTCATGGTGCATGAAATGCAAATAATGCTTATATGTATATAATGGGGATGCAACCTCATCCGACATAAGTTAGACCAAGCGAGCTATTACTTGGAATCCCAATGAAATCCCCTCATCGGTAAAGAGGTGGTCTACTTGCCAAGGGTGAACCATACTTCACCTTACGAGAACACCACCCATTTCGTATGAAGTAACCTTCCTTACAGGCACCCCCATTTTGGATAGAATTTTCACATATAGCAAATCATATCATATTACGTCTTCTCCTTACGGGAACACCATCCATTTCAAAGGCATCTTTCCTTACTGAACACCACCCATTTCGGAAAGGAAACCTATGAGGCACATAATTCAAGGAAAGAGAGAGCCCTCCTTCTATCGGTGCTAAGTCATTATCCCACAAGAATACTTATAGTATACGTAGTTATACATGCTTTCAAAGAGATACAAGTCTTTGCCAAAATATTTCAATGCATAATTAGGCTTAAAAGCCAAACATCTTTTATAATAGTTCATACTTAGGCTCAAATGCCAAAACCATAATTTCATAGTCATGATACTCATACATAGGAATAACCCATTTATATACAAAATGGTGCAAGCATCCAAAATGCTCAAATATCCATAATCAATAGACATATATGTGATCACAATATTGTCATAACCTATATCTTATCAAAATCATATCATATAAAAAAACTAGGCTTAACCCACTTCATAATTTTCGTTACAATTCATGTACATGAATTCATATGCTATGAATCATGAGAGAATGACATGGGTAATTAAGATTTAATCTAAAATCAATAATATAATAAATTCAAGTGTAAACATAATTAAATTAACATTTAAAATTATAATATAATCACCCATGCATAAACAAGCCTTAAAGGGGATATGTATACTTATAATTCCATAAACACAAAGTAAATCCTCATATAATAATTTAAATCACCTTAAAATCATCAAATAAACACTATCCATGCATTAATAGAATTTTAGGAATCATAATATTCAAGCCCTGATTTAAAGTAAGATAGAAACTTGTAAAATTGCTTGAAAATAGTTTAGGTCTCCTTGATTGAAAGGTAATCAAGGATCAAACCCACATACCTTCACTAAGATGAAGAAACCCCAAAGAATTTTAAAGAGTTTTTTAGCTCCCAAGTTGAAATTTTCCCGAAGAGATCTTCGAAAGTTGTTCTCGAGAGGTTCAAATTATGAGGAATAGGCTTGAATATTTGAAATAGGTTTTAGGTCTTTAGATGACCTTAGAATAGACTAGGAATTCCCAAAAGACCAATAAAAATAATCGAATTTACGAAAACACCATTCATGAATCGGAGGAAAATTTTATTGAAAGCCACTTGACTGGAGTGTAAACGGGTGGTGTGGCATTACATGGTCCGTTTACTTGCCCGTGAACCCACACTTAGAAAAATTTCTGGAAATTGGGACTTGGCTCAACACTTAGAAAAATTTTTACTCCGGAAGCCTCATGGAGGGCCTCACGACCTGTGCCACACCACACGATTTATATGGTTGTTCGTGGCATAAGACTTTGCCAAAAAGTGGCCATCTCAGGATCAAGGGCAGTCTCACGAGTCGTGAGATGTCTCACTGCCCGTCTACTTGCCCGTGTGGCAACATTACACATGAGGGTCTAATGAAAACGGACATAATTTCTTCATCTGAACTCGAAATGAGGTGAAACAAAGTGCATTTGAAAGATAATTCAAAGAGCATTAATTTGGTGGTTTGACAGTCACCCAATTCCTTCTATGCTGAGGGATATGCCCCCTTTAAAGTTGACCCTTCTATCGATACTTGTGTCAACTTAAGCAACAGAAATTCCTTTGAACTTTTGTTGATGCAGGAGACCCATGATGGCCTTAAACAACATAAATGAGATTGAATTAAAGGCTTGGAAGTGAACTTGGATTGAGCTTGGGGGTTTCATAAGGTGTTAACTTGGCCCAAAACTTTCCGAAACCAAATCGCAAGCGTCACCAAAGCTATAGTAAAATCCGGGTCCTTACACACAGGTACCAGCTCCTTTGACTGGATCTGGAAACTACAATGTCCCAACAAAATTAGATATTTTTTTATGGCTATGCCGACGTAGTAGGCTCCCGGCTCAAGGTTACTTTAATGCAATATGAATAAACACAAGTAGTCTCTGTCATATATGTAATAAAAGAGAAACGGCAAAGCACATATTATTGGAATGTAGAATAGCTAAAACATTGTGCCAACACCTGGGAATCCACAACGAGGTAAATATGATAAGCCTCCAACAATGTCATCACTGGCTAAAAATTCTATACAACCAGAAGGTAGAGCAATGAAACCTGCAATGGAAAATGGTCTCCTCATTCTATTTATGAAACATCTAGCTAACCAGAAATGATAATCTCCATAAAAATAAACAAAACCAGATCAACCATAAAATACCACCATCATTAGCTCTAGAATTCAAATATCTAACAATGCAACATAAGAGATCAAAACCTGTAGCCAGCTTCGTTAAATGGAAAACACCAATTGTAGGGTATAAACTAAACATCGATGGGCCCACATTTGTGGAGATCAAAACAAGTGGTATAGGATAAGTATTAAGGGATAATAAGTGGGACTAGGTAATAGGGTTTATGGGAAATTCCTTCCAAGGAGATACCAAAATAGCGAAATTTTACGCCCTATGCGAGGGCCTCCAATTAGTCCTGGAACTACAACTTACACCGTTAGAAATAAGTGTTGATTGCTAGGACATCCTTTCCATACTAACACATGACCACCCTACTTACTCTCCTATTCTTCATGATTGGAGGGACCTTCTGCTCTAGTCGGGGAATCCTTTGGTGAAACATGACTATAGAGAAACCAAGTGGCAGATCTTTTGTCAAAAGAAAGGGCAAGGTCGAAAAAAGCAAACTCCTTTTTGCACTGGGCAGTTCCTCTTTTGTCGAGAATGTCATGACCCATCCCAGGGGTCGTAATTAGTGCCGATTGGGCACCCAAACAATACCAACCCAATTTCCCAACTTCATTAGCTAAGGAATCTACCGAAATTTCGGCAGAGTTTCCTCTATTTTACTGACTACCCAATCCTGCAAACAGAAATCCCAACATGCCACAAACATTCATACACATATATATACATATGTGGGCCGACAAGGTCACTGCTGCGGTAGAATCGACCAACAAAAGTATCATACATACGTAATCATATCACGCGTAATATCCTACACCCACATGTATCCACAGACCTCTATACATACGAACGGAACCATAGGATGGGACAGGGCCCCGTCATACCCTCGAATATACATAAATGCAAAATACGGAAAATAAGGAAACATGTATATACCAACA
>JAPFFP010043719.1:0-12988 GCA_026153255.1 Solanum medicagineum | reverse complement strand
AGTAATATAAAGAACATAAAGTACATGATCCCACAGTATAACTACAGGTGGTCTCTTATGGTACACCAGAGTACAGTATCACTTGAGTTGTTACTTCATATACAGTGTTTTGTACCATACATATTCAGTACATTATCTTGTACGGATATCTCTTACGGGGGGCCTACATTTTGTGCTGCAGGTACAGGTGCTAGTAGATCTCCCTAGTAGGAGTACAGGACATTCAGCTGCTGTTACCAATCTCGAGGTTGCTTCGGGGCTTTGTGTATGTCTAGAACTTACATGTTTGTATTGTACAGCTTGTTGATACGGGGCCTGTCCCGACCCTTATCAGATGTTCTTCTTTATTTAGAGGCTTTGTAAACTATGTAAAGCAAAGTATAGTCATGTCTCGTACTTTAGACACCGTGGCCCTAACGGCCTAGTCATATGCATTTCCTTTTGGTTTGTTATCACGGTTTATGTTCTTAAAAACGTGGTCAAACATAGAAATCCCTTATACTATATACAGGAAGCGCATAGATACAGGTTGGTTCTCCCGGGCCTTATCGGCAACGGGTGCCAGTCTGCCCTAACGGAACTTGGGGCGTGACAGTTCCCAAGGGGAAGATATTGAAACGACCTCAAAAAGTTCCCGAAAATGTGCCTCAGAATGCCTGGAACTTTTAAATTCCATATATCTCAAAATCCATGTGTGATATTGAAAATCCGACTTCATACTCTTGTTCAGGGGGTCCAAATTAGGGGGAGAAGGGTCTAACCCTTATTTTAGAGAAATCGTAGCAAATTTTGAAATTTTAAAGTTTGACAAAAACAGTGTTGATCCGCATTTCATGCTCCAGTGTATTTTCTGTCCAATTTTATATTTTCGGTCCAAGACTTTTAAGTCTTGGGCCTAAGCCTTCCCACACGAGAAAACACCTATACTTCCATTATTTCACACTCATATCGCCCAAGACACTTCCCAATACTTACTCAAACCCTTAGTCCTATATTTCTCTCAACATTCAAGACTCAAACCCTCATGCTAAGCTAAGGTTTTCCTACAAGGTTCTTCTTCAAGCTTCAAGTCTCCATCTCTAATCTTCACCAAGAGTTTCTCCAAAGATAAAATATGTGGGTTTTTTTATGGGTTCCTTTCACCCATGATACCTCAACCTCTTTTTACTCAAATTGCATGATTTAAAGTTGATTATAAATAGATCTTATGAAATTCACTGCAAACTATGTCAAATCTATGTAAGGTTGTGACTATTTTGGAATGTTTTGAGCTATAAATCTTGGATCTATTATAAGAATTGATGAGGGGTTTCGATGTATATTGCTTGAGGGTATTACAAGGTGTTGATTGATGGTTTTACAATAGATTTTCTTCCATGATTTCATCTGTTACATTTCATGATTTTATACTAGCATTACACGCCCGCCAAGTGTTTGATAAAATGTAAGGCTAGGGTTTCTTGAGAAATTGAAGGTCCAATCTTATTTTATGAGTTTAATGGTGTTATGATGTTTATATGATGACTTTGTTATGATGATAGGAATGTCTATATGAGTTGTTTCATGGGAAGTTACCTGTGGGGTTGCGTGAAGATTGTTGTTTTCTTATGTTTGTTGTGTTCTTGGGAAAATGAGGAGTTCTTTCTTGATGATTGAAATGTAATGGTTGGATGAGATAATTCTATGAATCCTATCAAAAAGGCCATGCCTTAAGGTAGAGTGACTAATGTTTCCTACCATAACGATTATATCGTAAGGTATGGACACCCTACTGACAAGGCCATGCCGTAAGGTAGTGACTGATGATTCCTATCGAATAATCATATCATAAAGTATGGACACCCTACTGAAAAGGCCATGCCATAACATAGAGTGACTAATGAATCCCACCGAAAAGATCATATCGTAAGGTATGGGCACCCTACAAAAAAGGCCATGCCGTAAGGTATAGTGAATAATGATTTCGACAAAAAACAACATATTGAAAGGTATGGATACCCTATCTAAAAGGCCATGCCGTAAGGTAGAGTTACTAATGACACCTACAGAAAAGATCATATCATAAGATATGGACACCCTACCAAAAAGTCCATGTCGTAAGGTAGAGTGACTAATGATTCCTACCAAAAAAATCATATCGTAAGGTATGGACTTCCTACCTAAAAAGTCATTGCCATAAGGTAGAGTGACTAATGATTCCTACCAATCATATCAGAAGGTATAGACACCCTACCAAAAAGGCCATGCCATAAGGTAGAATAGCTAAATGTTCCTACCGAAAAGATTATATTATAAGGTATGGATATCCCACCAAAAAGGCCATGCCGTAAGCTAGAAAGACTAATGGTCCTACCGAAAAGATCATATTGTAAGGTATGGACACTCTATTGGAAAGTCATGCCATAAGATAGAATGAATCACGTTTCATGCCCAAAAGATGATATCGTAAAGTAGGGGATGTCTAATGCTACCTATCAAAAGGACTATGTTGTACGGTAGGGGTATTGCTAACACCCTCCAAAAAGGTTATACCATAAGGTGAGTGGGGGCTAATTGGCCCATTTCATGAAGATTAGAAAAAGAGTTCGAGTATGTATCATATATTGAGTTCACCTTCCTTGTTCATGATTTACAAGCTTGTTTTACCTTAAGCATTGAGCATCCATGTCATATTGATGTTATACCTATCCTTGCTTATAATTATGCATTTTCATTATATTGCCTATCCGTGCTAGCGGTGAATACATACTTAGTACCTTCAAACGTACTAACGCATACTCTATACCTACATGATGTCACTGTGTAGGAACTAGAGCCCCACTTTAGCATCCTCCTCCACGTGGCTAGTACAACTTCGCTCAAGCTTGTTAGTGAGTCCTCCGTTTCGGGGACGTTACTTATGATCTCTCGCTATGTATTAAGACCTTCTCTCTTTTGATTATATTTTAACTATGAGGGTGAGCCCGATTGCTTTGTCTTGGCCCCTACTATTATCTTTATGTACTAGAGGTGTTGTTGGACATATGGTATATCTATGTTATGAGGCTTGACTCTACTGACTCTTGTTGCTTATGATATGAGAGATGTTCCCTTAGTCCCAATTTCCCCTTCTCTATGCTTATCTTTTATTTTCATATTAATGGCTTCCGCAGCCAAGGATGTGTAATGATATGCTATGAGGCTTGTTTGGAGTTCCTTTGAGATTTCCATTCGCCGATCATGTCTAGGCCCTGGGCTTGGGTCGTGACAATTTGATTGGTAGAGTTATTATAGCATGATTATGTGTAGGGTTGTAGTGATATGGTTGAAGCCTTGAATTTGTGGTTTTGTAATGCATTTGGTTACTTATTCCCAAGAATGTGAAGGCTTCATCTTGTTTTGTGCGGTTTGCGGTGATCACATGAATTCATCAATGGATGAATTAAGGGAATCATATTTGAAAGTGTTGTGTTTGTTATATCTGTTATTTATGGGGTGCAATTAGCATTTGAACTATGCTTAGGATCTTAGGTAGTTCGTGCTCATGTTTTAAATGATGAAATAAGCTTGCTTCGATGCTGTTCAATTTTAGTAAATTGTCTTTTGAAGTTCGCGTGGTGAAGTGATAGGTACCTTAGATACCTGTTATTCTCTTTTACGAGCGCCTCTTACAACCCGTAGAAGGGTCTACGAGTCGTACTTCTCTCTCATAGGGAATAACAGTGACCTCAGGATCTTGAACATTTACCATACGAGACCCACCTGCGGGTCATAGTACTCGCTACGAACCATAGTAAGGTCTCGTGGACTTAAGCATGTGTTGAATTTTGCAAACTGAAACCTTGTACGAGGCCTGTCTGCGACCCATAGTTGAGGCTATGTGTCATAATTGCATCTCATACATAGTTTTAGTTTCTAAAATTGTTATGTGTGCGAGGACTATAAGGCCTCAGTACAACTCGCAGTCTCCACTATGAGCCGTACCAGGATCTAGTACCTGCCAACTACAACTGATGCAGTGTTGAATTTCTTGTGTTTTTCTGTTACTTTTGTTTTCTTTTGTTGAGATGTGTGTGGGGATAATTGTGGATTTTGATGATTTCAGGTATAATGGCCCATAAAAATAGAAATGTAGCTATCAGGGCTTTCAACCGGAGACTTTTCGATGAAAGATCAGACAATGAGCACTCTGATGGGTCTAACGAGATTCTGAATGTCAGGATTTATCCCGAGGGCTGGGTGCCTCAAACTAGGGTCTAGGGCAGTTGGTGCTAGTGCTACTCAGACCCTGATTCAGGTGGAGAGTACCTCTCAGTCTGATGAGGAGGGGAGTTTGCTACATAAGACTCCTTTTTGTTTGGAGTCTGATTCTGAAGAGGTTCCCCAAGATAGAGGAGCAACCCCATCCTTGATTGCCCTATCCATTTCTGATATAGATCCTTAGTATCATCGATGGGTTATCGAGGGCATGAAGGCCATTTACAGATCGGCGCTAGAGTGGAAGGGGAAAGGGAAGTCAATAAGATCATTCTACGAGGAGCTTTGATTAGTACATACGAGCCTGAGCTATGTCCCAACACTAGAGGCTGAGATATGACAACATTGGCTCAGGTGGTTGATGGACAAGCTGGGCAAATACTCCCCGCTCCTAGTGTGGGAGTTTTATGCAGCTTATGCCACTACCATTCTATGAGATCTTCCCGAGGGGAAGAAGGCTCTTGATCACCCTAGATTGAGAGAGGTCTTGGTAGAGGCCGGCGGGTCGACATCTCCGAGGAGACGATCCGCCATATACAGTTTGGGCCTACATATAGAGAACCAGAGTCTAAAACTGAGTACTATCAACGTATTCACCAGATCACCAGGGCGGATTTAGGAAGAGTCAAGGGATGTCACATGACATGGCTTCATTGGGAAAATTTACTAAATATACATAAGGTGTATATTCAAAATAAACTATTACCATTTAAAAAGAATAAAAAGGACGCACCTTATAGCAAATTGCTTCTAGCTTATGTGGTTAAGGCGTCGGCAGATGGCCTGAACGTCTAGAGTTCGAACTCCCTTGATTGGTCTTTTCACTTTTTTCTTTTTTCCCTCTTAAAATGTGCAGGCTTTTCTCCTCCTTTTCCCTTCCTTCATTTTCCTCCTCCTTAAAATGTGCATTTTTTTTCTTTTCTTTTTTCTCTAAAATATTAATTTTAAATAACCTACCGACCCACACTAATTCATTCAAAATTAATGTATTGCCTTTTATTTCCAAAATAGAATTGAAATAAAACTTAAAATCTTTATGTATTTGTGATTTGTGATATTCTTTTAAAAAAAAGTTCTTATCCATCAGTTATCCTCATTCGGCATCTCAAATCTCTATATCATGTTATTGTTTTTGTTTCATTTTTTTAATTATATACCTAAAATTTTAATTTTTATTTGTTCACAATAGTAGTTTATTCTTTTCTATTTGTTTAAAATGAAATAATTTAGAATTCATTCAATTTATAATTAAATTTACTTATATTTTATTTTTTTGTTTTTGGATTTGCACACGATGAATTAACTATGGATTATCTATTATATTATTTGCAGTCCTCTTTTATTTGATCCTAAATTACTAATTATATAGATTATATTATCTTTGTTTATATTTAATGGAGTGATATTATTCGACAAAAGATTCTTTACAATGAAATTGATTAGTCTAACTTACAAAATCGAATAGATAATGAATTTTTGAATCTCTGTATGGTGCCTTATATAGAAAAGGAAGCATTTAATAATGTTTCTAATTAGGATATTATGTATACCTTTCAAAATATGAAATCTCATCGTGTTTAATGACATATTATTTTAGTGATCTACTTATTTTTTTTATTCCTTAAGAAGGGTTATCAGCTAAAATTAGTCATCTAACCAACTTTTAATAAAAGGCCTATAATTTTTTCATGTATTTTACAAATTGTTAGTCATTTATTTTGCAACTATTATTATGAAGACTTGAGTAATTTAATTTAAAATTTTAAAATATTATCTAACATAAAGAGTAAACAATTATTTTTTAATTTATAATTTTATCTAAATTTTATATTATTTAAGCAAAATATATTTTTAATAAAGTTTACTATTAATGTGGCCTTAAAGTTTTGGAGCTCTAAAGTAAAATCTTCGTTAATTTCTTCTTGAGCTATTCTTGTCGTTTAAATGGTGACATTGCTTAGAAAAGATTCTGCGTACGCCATTGACTAGGGCAGCTGCTGTTAATGCGGCTCAGACCCTGATGTAGGTGGAGAGTACCTGCCAGACTGATGAGAAGGGGAGTCTGATTCAGAACAGGTGCCCCAAAATAGAGGGGCAACCCAGTCCTTGATTGCCCTATCCATTTCTGATAGGGATCCTCCATTATCGATGGGGTATCGAGGGCGTGGAAGCCATTTACAGATAGGGGCTAGAGCGGAAGGGGAAAGGGAAGCCAGTGAGATTATTCTACGAGGAGCCTTGATTAGTAGATATAGGCTTGACCCATGTCCCAACACTAAAGGCCGAGATACGACGACATTGGCTCAGGTGGTTGATGGATAAGCTGGGCAAATACTCCCCGCTACTAGTGCTAGAGTTTTATGCAGCCTATGTCGCTACCATTCTACGAGATCTTCCAAAGGGGAAGAAGGCTTTTAGTCAGCCCAGATTGAGATAGGTCTTGGTCAGAAGCTGGCGGGTCGACATCTCGAAGGAGACGATCCGCCATTACTGTTTGGTCCTATATATAAAGCATCGGACTCTACAGCTGAGTACGATCAACGTATTCACCAGATCAGACAAGCCATCATTTCTAATAGTGTGGATCAGCGGACAAAGCTCTTTAGATGGGTTTCTAGTCAGATAGCGGAGGATGGTCCAGAGCCTAAATAGGTCATTGAGCATTCTGAGTTTATAGTGAAGTCCTCCCTCTCCTTTCCCTCAAAGGTTAGGTTGGCCATCATCAGGTCTCATATCTGACCTAGTTTCTCAAGTAATGTCATCATATTGGAGTAAGAAGTTCTACTAGTCAGCATCTTAGCTTGCTACAATATTGATTGGGCTCACATAGTAGCTGAGTAGATCCATGAGTCGATGCTCATAAGGGCCACATACATGCCATTGTATTGATCCATACGCTATGCGTGGAGGTTGGGGTGAGAGTTTCACTTCATTTTGATCCACATATCGAGGCCCTCAACACTATTGATCGCAGCCTGATAAAGGCTGATGAGAACCCAGTGGTGCTTCAGCAGGCACAACCTCCTCCTATGCTCAAGACATTCATGCCAGAGCCACATACCGATGGTTTGACAGCTGCTGCCACTACTACTCTAGCTGCCACTACTACTAATGAGGGACCAGAGCAACCTGGGGTAGCCAACATTGAGATAGGTCCCGCTACAGCCGCACCAGTACTAGAGCCATCTACCTCATTGACTCCTCCTCCAGGTATTATGTTTGTTATTACTTTTCAAGATATGGTTCAGAGATTATCACGGGCTGAGGCCCAGTTAGCCCAGCTCATGTAGTAGATTAGCCGTTGGTCCAGCAGACAGTTCTAGCATAGAGGATAGATGTAAGGCATTAATCACTTCAGTATATGGTCAAAGGATTGCTATGGTTGATGCCCGAGTTGATGCCTTCGAGGCAAGAGTTCAGAAGAGACTTGTTGAGGCCCAGCCTGCAGATTTATCAGCCTTTCATCAGGAGTTGACGAAGTTCAAGGTAGACTTGATTTCATCATTGGCAGCTTCGATCACTGTCCCTGAGTCTACACTTGTAGATGAGCCACTATCTGACTTGTTTGAGGAGGATCCACTACATGCTCCCAGGAAGAGATGTGTGAAGGAGACTGATGCAGAGGAGAGGCACAAGCGGCAGAAGACCTCCAATGAGGATCTTGATGAGCAGATCACTGAGTTCATCCTGAAGACATCGTGAGAGGAAGAGGAGATGAGGAAAGCTCAGGTGCTGGAGAGATTGTAGGGCATTGGCTTTTCTAGCATGGCTGCATCATAGACTACTTCGCTAGAGGGAGACTTTCATGGACAGCCAGATACCAATTCTTAGGCACCATTTGATTTTTGATTTTTTACCCCATATGCTTATTTTGTTTTTGTTTTTGTTTTTGTACATTGTGGACAAAGTACATGCTTATCGTGGGGGTGTGGGTAGTTATGGACTTGGGTGAATTTTGAGTAGGCTTTAGTCCAGAACTATCCCAGTTTTTGATATCCCAAGATTTTCATGCCTGTGTTCTTTTGCCTTGTGAATCTTTATTTTCATGTTGAACCAGCAAGTTTTAGATATTGTAGATAAGTTTTATGGTATATGGTGATTGAACTCTGGACATGTACATTGTTTTGATGCTTTAGGAAAATTTTTGATAAACTTGATACCCTTGAAAAGTTTTGTTGATTAGTTGTTATGTTGTGATCATGCATGTTTGAATGGTTTGGCAATGTTTGTTCCAACTAAGTGAAGGCGAGTTGATACTTGAAGCATGTATGTGAGTCTATGCTAGCTATGTATGTAATGTCATATGCGTGTGAGCTAAATTTGTTGTGTTTATGCATTGTGCACTCATTCAGAACTTGCCTTGTTACTTTGAGTTGGACTAGAGATTGCATGGATTAAGAAGGGATCTTAGGCCCTTTTTCTTTAAATTAGTCCATTTTTGCCTAAATGACCTACCAAATGAGAGAGTTTATCCCTTGCTCCAAATGCTTGAGCCTTACATGCACCTTTTTCTTTCTAAATACCTTGATATTGACCCTGGTCTATCCTTGAACATTGTGAACCTTAATTGAGGCAAAAATCCTAAGTTGAGGGTGGCTACAAAAAGTGGCGTTGGTTTGGGGATTGGATATTTTGCACATCACCTAAGACTAAAAGCCTATGTTGAGGGTGGTCTATGTTGTGGTATAATAGAAAAAATGAAGTGGTGAGTTGAGAATAAAAGAAAGAATAGAAAGTCATGCATCGGGTGAGAGAAAAAGAGAAAAAGATGCCTTAGTATGAGATGACAATCAAAACAACATTGAAAATAAGGCACAAGCTAAAAAATGAAGTGAAAGTACCTAGAAAGCTTGAAAATAAGGAGTAAGGGAGAATAATGAAACGACCCCAAAAAGTGTCCGAAAACGTGCCTTGGAATACCCAAAATTTTAATTTTCATATATCTCAAAATCCGTGGGTGATACCGAAAATCTAACTTAATATTCTTATTCAGGGGTTCAAAATTGTTGGAGAGGGTCTAACTCTGATTTAAGAGAAAGCAATTAGCAATTTCATTTTCGATAATATTTCTTATCAAGAATCGATCTGCCACAGTGCGCGATACGCAACTATCATAGACATATATTAATTTTGCATCCATGACAGGTCCACATCGTGGACTAGATGCGGACTCGTGTATTTTGTTGCCAGTGATTTTTATCTCGGTCCAAGGCTTTTAAGCCTTTAGGCCTAAGTGTTCGTAAACAAGTTTTTACTTATACTTAGCATATTTCACACTCGTATCAACTTAAACATTTCCCAATATCCTGTCAAACACTTAGCCATATTTTTCACTCCCAAATTCAAGTCTTAAACCCATCATTCAAATTAAGGATTTCCTTCAAGCTTAAGCCTCCATTTTTAAACTTCATCAAGAGCTTCCTCAAAGCTAAGCTATGTAGGTTTTAGCCATTGGGTCCTTCCACCCATGGTTCCCTAATCTTTTTTTTACTCAATTTTCATGATTTAAAGTTGATTTTAATAATGGGTTTACTAGTTTGAACATGTCTATGAACTATGTTAAACCTGTGTAAAGTTGTGACTGTTTTGCTATATTTTGATCTATAAATCTTGTATCTAATATAAGATTTGATGAGGTATTTTTATGTATTTTGCTTGAGGGTGTTGCAAGGTGTTAATTGATGATTTTACAAAGGATTTTATTTCATGAATTCATCTCTATATTTCATGGTTTTATACTAGCATTACACACCCTCTAAGTGTTTGATAAAATGTTTGGATGTGGGTTTTTGAGGAATTGAAGGTCCAAAGAATGAGATATGATATGAATAATGTTATGATTATGGAATGAGCTTATCTATATGATGAATTCTATGTAAAGTGTTGCATTAGACCATGCCCAATCAGGGGGAACCAAGAGCCCAAGTAACCTAGATGGGGGTTCGTACTCATCAACCTAGTGAAGGGTTTGTACTTCACCACCAGGGTCATGGGGTGGCATCATCATCAACCAAAATGGGGGTTTGTAGTCATCAACCTTGTGAGGGGTTTGTACCTCACCACCTAAGTGATAGGGTGGCACCATCACAAACCTACCAATGGCTTTGAACTTTGGAAAGCTAGCTTGGTCTCTTCTACACATATGATACACTATATGAGCATGAGTTACTTAAGGATGTTTTACATATGCATTGATCATACATGACATATTGTTATATTATGTCTATTGCCTATTGTTATACATTTTGATTATGATGCCTATCTCTTGTTGCATTGCATCTTACATACTTAGTACATTCAAACATACAAACGCATACTCTTTCCTAGGTAATATCACCATGTAGGAACCAAATCCCAAGTTGATCATCCTCCTCCCCCACGTGTCTAGTTCGGTAGTAGTCAAGCTAGTTATTGAATCCTCCACTTTTGGGACCTTGGTCAATGTTGCTTTTATTAAGTATTGAGACATTCTTCTTTATTGTCTATTTTGATTATGTGGGTGAGCCCGGTTGGTTTGTATTGGCCCCCGCTTTTATCTATGTATTGGAGGTGTTTGTTGGATGTGTTATGTATCTATAACATGAGCCTTGACTCTTTGTCTCTTGATTATGATGTTATGCAAGATTTTCTTTTAGCCCCTTTGCCCCAATTCGTACTCTTTATGTCTTTTATGTGCTTTCGCGACCAATGATGTGTAATGAAAAGTTAAGGGCTTGTTTGGGATTCCTTCGGGTTCCCCATTTGCTGTTTCACGTCTAGGCCCTAGGCTTGGGTCATAACAAACTTGGTATCAGAGCACTAGGCTAAAGGATCCTCGGACTCTAACACACCATATCGATTAGAGTCATATTCATGGTTGTGAAGCACGACATGACTATGAATAGGAGGCTATGAGACTTTATAGGAAATTTTTCCCTTCTTCATGCCCTAAGTTGTGCTATAGAGTTGTGGTATGTTTTCCACTAACTATTGTTCTTTGCTATGCTAGATCATGCCAAATAGTAGAGG
Organism: Solanum medicagineum; assembly: GCA_026153255.1. NCBI lineage: Eukaryota > Viridiplantae > Streptophyta > Magnoliopsida > Solanales > Solanaceae > Solanum > Solanum medicagineum. The sequence continues at coordinate 1,744 of JAPFFP010043719.1, read as the reverse complement.
AAGAAGGGCCCAAACTCCTGAGGAGCAACCTACTAATTGTGAGCTCCGGGATACTCTCACTTGCTAGCCCATATTATGGCCAACCAAGTCAATCAAGGGACCTAAGCCCCTCATGCTACTGCCCCGGTAGCTAGGGTAAGGGAATTCATGAAAGATGAATCCTCAAGTGTTCTATAGGTCAAAGGTGGATGAACATCCACAAGAGATCATCGATGAGGTCTACAAGATTTTAAATATCATGGGTGTTGGGCCAAATGAAAAGGTAGACTTGGTGGCATACCAACTCAAAGGGGTAGCCCAAATATGGTATGATCAATGGAAGGGTGAGAAGGGAACTGTTAATGTGGTGCATTGGGAGGAGTTCAAATTTGCTTTCCTTAATGGATTTTTCCCTCTTGAGCTTAGGGAAGCTAAGTTGGTCGAGTTCATGAACTTGAAACAAGGTTCTATGAGTGTGAGGGAGTATGCACTCAAGTTTACTCAACTTTCAAAGTATTTTCCTCATTTGGTCACCTATCCTAGATCTAGGATGAACAAGTTTCTGATGGGGGTCTCCGACATGGTGAGTGAGGAATGCCGGTCCGCTTTGCTAATTAGTGACGTGAACTTGTCTCGGTTGATGATATATGCCAAGCAAATAGAGGAGGAAAAGTTGAGAAAGAGGAGGGGCCATAAGGCCAAGAGGGCCCATCTTGTGGTTAAGTTCCAAAGGGTAGCCAGTTCCATCAAAGCCAAGGGTCTCATCATGCTCCTAATAAGGGGTTTGCCAATGATTTCCTAGGACTCAAGGTATTGGTGCTGTGGCTCCCATAGATGTGTGTCCTATATTTGGAAAGAGTCATAGGGGCCCGTGTTTGAAGGGTTCTAATGCATGCTTTTATTGTAGGGAGCTTGGTCACAAAAGGGTGGATTGTCCAAGAAATAGTGTCAAGGGCCAGGGTGTAAATGTGGTTCCATTGGGTAGAGGTGGTCCTCAGGGGGCACAATTTGTTTTATGCTATTCATGGGAGGAAAGGGGTTGGTGAGGTTCCCGATATTGTTATCGGTATGTTGAAAATTTTTGACTTTGATGTATATGCTTTGATTGATTCGGGTGCCACTCTTTCCTTTGTTACCCCTTTTGTTGCTAAAAAGTTCCACGTTGTTCCCGAGTTGTTGCATGAGTCATATGAAGTGTCTACTCCTATTGGTGCCTCTATTGTTGCTAGGAAAGTTTATAAAAGTTGTCCTAGTTGCATTTTTCATAAGTTGTTGCCTTGTAATCTTGTTGAATTAGACATGGTAGATTTTGAAGTCATTCTTTGGATGGATTGTTTACATGCCTACTATGCTTCTATTGATTGTAGAACTTGTAACGTAAGGATTTAGTTCCCTAATGAACTTGTCCTTGAGTGGGAGAGTCAAGATGTGGTGGTCAAGGATAGATTCATTTCTGGCATTAAAGCCCGTAAGTTGATCTCTAAGGGGTGTCTTTACCATCTAGTAAGGATATAAGATGTGGAGTCCAAAGTCCCTTCCATAGAGTCGGTTCCGGTTTTAAATGAGTTTCTTGATGTCTTCCCAAATGACCTTCCCAGTGTTCCTATTGAAAGAGAGATAGATTTTGGTCTAGACCTCCTCCCTGATACACAACCTATCTCCATTCCCCCTTGTAGTATGGCCCAGACGAAGTTGAAGGAGTTAAAAGAACAATTGAATGATTTGTTGGAGAAGGTATTTATTAGACCGAGCCAATCACCTTGGG
>JAPFFP010043718.1:0-12988 GCA_026153255.1 Solanum medicagineum | reverse complement strand
GCCTTTTTCAACCCGTTTTGTGTAAGAACGACCTTCATTTGGACTCTCCAGATGGAGAAACTTATCTTGCCATCAAATTTTTCAATATCAAATTTTGTAACAGAAGCCATCTTGAAAAACTGTCGTACGTATGAATAATGATCGTACGTATGAACAGTAACCTAAAGTATTTGTGACTATTATGACCGAGCTCTGATACCACTTGTTAGGACCGATATGAATCAAGTGTTTAAAATGAAAAAGCTAACAAAGCAACCTCGAAAGACCATGAGTGTGAAGATAAACGAGAAACACCAAGAGACAATAATTTAACGTGGTTCGGTCAGCCGACCTACATCCACAAGAGGAAATGAGCAATCCACTATATAAAAAAGAGTACATAATATCGAGAGAAATAGTCTCACGAATTCACTCGGACTATAAAGAGGTTTACACAAGTGTTACAACAGCACTTGTGACTCACCGTTCCCCCCCCCCCCCACAAAACTCTCAAGCCTTCATGGCTAAATTGTGAATGTTGCCAAACTAGAAGGAATGAGCCTCTATTTATAGAGTCATAAACTTTTTCCTACTAGAAAAAGGATTCGACAAATATGGAAAAATTCTATTTTTCTTTTCCTAATAGAAAAAGGATTCACCAAATATGAAGAGTTTCTGTTTTCCTTTTAGTAAAAGGAAAACTCCAATTATGGTAAGAAACTCAGGGCAAAAATCCAACAATCTCCCCCTTGGCCTGAATTTCTAATAAAATAAATTTGCCCCATCTTCTTTGCACAATCTTCATCAAGTTGAATCTCCTCTACAAAATCTCCTCAGCAATTTTCATGTCTCGACAGAGAACCTCTCTGAAAAAGTTCCTTCAACAAAATCTTCATTACTGTCAAATATGTTGCATCTAGAACTGAACCCGCCAATATGAACACTTGTTCTTAGTCTCACTTTGATTCCATGTGTAAGTACTGGACGTACCACCACAAACCAAGACTACATAATTTTGATCTGCTATTCATCTTGCACCGCCACTAACAACTAGTGGGACACGCCGCTTGACCACCACTTTGCCAAGAAGACTTTCGATACAAGAGATCAACTGCAAATCTCTGGTCTTGTTATCACACCGGGAACTTCTCATAAGACACAATCCACTAATCCAACATTCCCAAACCTAGGCTCTGATACCACTTGTTAGGTAATGTCAGGCGATAGCGGAAGCGTGATATTGAAAAGTATAAATAAATTGGGCAAGGTAATAAATGGTGACACAGATTTAATGTGGTTCACCCAATAAATAGGCTACGTCCACGGATGATGACGAGCAAAAATATCACTATAATGAAGAAGTGTACAACAAACCTCCCTGGGCATAAGCACTACGAGGATATAATTTTGTGTATCACTCAGTGATATAAAAGGAGTATTAAAACACTCACAAGAAAAAACACAATGTGTATCTCACAAACTCTTTGAATCTTTACAGATTTTCTCTCTACTTCTGGATGATTAAATGAAGGAGCTGAAGAGCTCCTTTTATAGGCAAAACCTTGCCTATCATTGTTGAATTTGGTAGCCAAGTTTGAATCAAATTTGGTATCCAAGTTTGAATTGAATTTGGTATCTAAATTTGAATTGACTTTGGTAGCTAAATTTGAATTGAATTTGGTAGCCAAGTTTGAATTAACTTGGACCAGATTTCAACATATTGGAATTGTCAATTATTAATTTTTAGTGAAGGTGTCACCTAAGAATCTATAGTATGATCATCTTCAAAAATCTTACCGTACAATTCAAATGACATGCGTCCTTTAAGATCAATGTCCTATTATCATGATGATTTAAAGGCTTGACTAATAGACAATATTTTGAACTTATTAAATTTTGTTTAAAAAGTATGATTTATTTTAATTAAGTATTTTAGATATATGATAAAGTTTTCTTATTAGATATTTTTTTATATCTAATAATAATTGTTTCATACAAAAGTCATTGCTTGGGGCCCCATATTTTTGAGGCCCTCATTTTTGTTAGTACTTATACATATTATTAACAAAAATATATTTTTAAATTTAAAAAATAGAATGTGTAAAAGTTTTTTAAAAAGAAAGAAAGAAAGAAAAAAAGCAACAGAAAGAAAAATGAAAAAACAAATAACCTTTGGTATACATTTCTTCTCCTAGGAAATAGAAGAATTTTTTCAATAACTTAAAATTGTGCTTCCTTAGATATCTCCTAATAATTATTAATTTGATTCTATATTATTATTTACCTTATGCTCGTTCTTTTATTTTCTCTTTTATCATTTTTGTTTTCAATATGTAACTCTCCCCTACAAGATTTTTTGAGTTACTGTTGTTTACAAGTTTTAAAAAAAATATTTTTTTGGTGTTTCTTCGAAAGTTCAAGAAGTGCAACAAGCAATACACTATTTGATATTGTTATATCATCTTATCGAATTTGTGAATCAACTTTTTATCATTCTAACTTTATTTTATATAGTTTTTATTGAAAATTTATTATTGTTGATATTCTTAGTTCATAAGTGCATATATTTCTTATTTTACTTATTATTAAAAATTATTCAATTTAAATATGTGTTACAATAAAAGAAGAAGAGAAAACTTAAGAACTAAATAAATCTCAAAAAGAAGCCCTTAATAAATTTTTAACAAATAATAAAAATCTTGAATAAAAAAACATGAGAGGATGTTCTACAAGTGAACAAGTCGCTAATAGAATTGAGGTAGATCATAATAATATTCAAGAAGAAAATCTAGAAGAAATTGGTGAAAAATATGATGTAGTTCCCGATAATCAAAAAATCTTAAATAATTTAAATAGTTGCATTCCTAAAAAGATATATGATCCCAAGTCAATGGAATAGCACAGATATGAGATGATTATAAAGCAATAACTAATGACTTTGCATCTAAAAAATACTAGAAAAGTAGATTTTAAATAAAAATAAATAATATTTTTTTTAAAAAACAAGATCAGGGCCCCTCTCTAAAATTCGGCTTTAAGCCTCCAATCTTGTTAGGTCGGCCTATCATGGCCCGAGCCTACACCCTAGATGTAGTTGGCACTCTGAACCATTGTTGGTCTCAAATGAACCACTTGGCCTGGCTACTTACTCAACGGAAGACTCAATTCATGGTAAGAAGACTTTAAATAACCAACTAAAATTTCTAAATTGTCTGAATAAAACTGAATAAGAAGTTTCTCCACAATAATTGAAATAAACAACAACTGAAATACTTGACTCATTGTCTATGGAACCTCTAACTAGAACAACCTGAAAGGACTACCGAGACATGCCCCAAAGTAGCCAGAACTGAAATAAATGTTGAAAGAAACATAAATAACTTCAATAACCTCTGACTGAGAAGAGGCCTCACCAAAGATTGGATAATGTCTGGCCCTCAACGAAGCGTTTGCTGAGGAGCTCTGTCATCTACGTCTACATCATAAAACGATGCAGGTCCTAAAGACGTCATACGTGAAATGCACGGTATGTAAGATGGCCAAAATAAGAACTCAGGGTGATGCAACATTTCAAAGTACATAATCATATCTCAAAATAGAATAACATAAGTGATAACTACTCTGTATGCTGAAAATAAACATGTTGGAAGTAAACATACTAAAATTCTGTATAAAAACATAACTTGCTTTAGCTTGGGGAGTTTCTCTAACCGACAACAACCACTATGAGTTTTGTGCTGATACAACATCTTGCCCACGCTGCTAGAGTCGTACTGTACTTTGCCGGGGTAGGGGACGAAAGACTTTGGGAGTGGATCTATCCCAAAACTTGGCTATCTCAATGGCAAGTGAGGAGTCGTACTTAGGTACAATCCTATCCTATAGTTTATGAGTTCAAATTATTAATTCTACTCTCACTCATATCAGTGCTGAATGTTACTCCCAAAAATACTTATATATGGTCATATCTTTAAGAAATAGAACTTCTCAATATATCTTTGGTCTTTCAGGAACTTAGCCCAACTTAACTGTTTAACCTTCTCAACTATACTCATTAGCTTGATTGAAACTAATATCTTTTCAAGTATTTTAAAACATACTGGGTTACTCAGCTAAAGTGCGAAAGAGATCTCAATTCTTCTTAACTTGATTCAAACTATACACATGCTAGCTTTTCCTTTCTTGAAATAGATGCAAGATTCTCAAGAATATATAGATAACACTAAATCTTGTTCAATAGTGTAACTTCATGCTAAAAATTCATAAAAGGCATAATTCTATATCAAGAAGAATGCATGAACCCACATTTGTGTGAAATTAACTAATACAGGAGGAAATCTTGACTTTACCTTGAAAGCATAATCTTGGGTAGAAATTGGGGATTTTAGATACTAAAATATTAAAACGGTAATACAATAATGTTTTGAGGGCATTACATACTTGAGGAAAGAATTCTTGGAAGAATTGAAGAGATTCTTGGAAGCATTGGCCTTGCCCTAGAGTTTATGCTTCGTTTCTTGGAACTTCTAACATTAGAAAATAGGGATTTTTTTTTGCGTATAATTGGAACAGATGGGTGAAAACCGACTAATTAAAGCTTTAGGAGGGTGGGAAAATGTCTGAATTATCCTTCCTTTAAATAAAAGAAGAAAATTTCAACTTGTACACATTGTCTTTGTCGTGCTAAGGATGCGGACATGTGTATTTTGCCTTTCCACGAAATTTCTTCTTCTTGTTGAAAATAATCGAAAAAACTTAAGTGTGGTTCTGCGTCCCTGGCGTGTCGTGCCCTGGGCGCGGAGACCTCACTGTCCGGAATAATTAGCAAAATTTTTAATTCACCTTGGTTGCTCTAAAATCGAGTCCAGATCATTTTTCCACTCATTTTTTGCATTGATCACAAATTCGATCTCAGAATTGCGAATGGAGCATGGAAAGACGTGTTACGCGCATGGTCAATTCTAGAGGTATTTTGATCTTTTCACCATGTGTCACAGTATCTCCCCCTTGGGATCATTCTTCCCCTAATGATAATGAGATGAACAAAACTTAGCTCAAATCACAAAATCACCGAACGTAACAAACATAAATCTTTGAGATAAATTAGGAAAACTTACCCTCAAGATCCTCGTTTAGGCCAACGAAAAAGTGTGAATACTTAGCCTTTATATCTTCCTCTACTTCCGATGTAGCTTCCTCAACGAATTGGTTCTTCCACAAAACCTTTACCGAAGCAATCTCATTGGTTCTCAACTTACGAACTTGCTGGTCTAGTATCTGCACCGGGATCTCTTCATAAGATAATTTATCTTTAATTCCCACACTTTCAGTAGGGACAACTAGAGAGGGATCTCCCAAGCATTTCTTAAGCATGAAAATATGGAATACCAAATGTATAGTACTTAATCTTGCTGGTAACTCTACCTCGTAAGCAATACTATCCACTCTTTTTAGAATCTGGTAAGGGCTAATATATCGTGGACTGAGCTTCCCCATTTTCTTGAATCTCATAACTCCCTTCATCGGCGACACCTTTAGGTACACCCAATCACCCACCTCAAATTTCAAGTCTCTCCTCCTAACATCACTGTATAACTTTTGCCGACTCTAGGCTGTCTTTAGCCTTTCTTGGATAACCCTCACCTTCTCCATAGCTTGGTAGACTGGTCAGGTCCTATCAAACCAGCCTCACCAACTTTAAACCACCCAATGAGTGATCTACACCTTCTCCAATGAAGAGCCTTTGCGGTGCCATCTATATGCTAGCCTGAAAACTATTATTATAGGAAAACGCAATCAAGGGTAAGTGATAATCCAATTACTTTTAAAGTCTATCATGCACGCCCTTAACATATCCTTAAGGGTCTGTATAATTCGCTCTACTTGTCCGTCTATCTATGGATGGAAAGCTATACTAAGATTCACCTTCGTACCAAGCCCCTTCTAAAAGGACTTCCAAAACTGTGCTGTGAACTGAGATCCTCTGTCTAAAATGATGGATGTAGGAATCCTGTGCAGCCTAACAATCTCCTTAAGATAAAGTCTGGCATAGTCCTTAGCTGTATCAATCGTCTTAACCGGTAGAAAGTGAGTTGACTTGGTCATTCTGTCTACTATAACCCATATTGAATCATGTTGTCTATGGGATCGAGGTAAACCTATTATAAAGTCCATGTTAATCATTTCACACTTCAATTTGGAATCTCTATGTTCTGGGCTACACCATAAGGCCTTTGGTGCTCTGCCTTAACTTGCTGGCAATTCGGGCATCTAGACACGAACTCTGTAATGTCCTTCTTCATCCCACCCCACCAATAGACTTCTCGCAAATCTCTATACATCTTTGTTGCACTAGGGTGGATAGAGTATCTGGCATTATGAGCTTCAGCCAAGATCTAATCTCTAAGGCCATCAACACTTGGCACACACAATCTGCCTTGGAAGCTTAGGACCCCATCTCCCCCTTTTGCAAACACTAATACTTTCTGTTTCTAAACATCTTCTTTTAACTGAAGGAGGATAGAATCCCTTCCTTGCTTTTCTTTCACCTCCACCACTAAGGATGACTTTGCCCCATTTTTGATAATGGCACCAGCTTCCTCAGAATCTTCAATTTGCACTCCCAAACGGGCTAGTCTGTGCACCTCTTTAGCTAATTCTTTCTTGTCGTCTTCAAGGTGAGCAGTGCTTCCCATGGTCGACCTTCTAAGAGCATCAGCAACTACATTAGTTTTACCTGGGTGATAGAGGATGCTCTTGTCATAGTCTTTCAGCAGCTCCAACCACCTTCTCTGTCTCAAACTTAACTCCTTCTGATTGAATACATACTACAAACTCTTGTGGTCCCTGAATACATCCACGTGCCCACCATAAAGATAGTGTCTCCAGATAATTAGAGAAAACACCACAGCAGCAAGCTCAAGATCATGAGTTGGGTAATTCTTCTCATGAATCTTAAGCTGTCTGGAGGCATATGCTATCACCTTGTCTTTCTGCATCAATACACATCCCAATCCAACTCTGGAATCATCATAGTATACCACAAAGTCATTAGTTTCATCGGGCAGGGATAAGACTGGGGTTGTGGTCAGCCTGGTCTTTAACTCTTGGAAACTCTTCTCACAAGCTTCTGACCATTCGAATTTAACCTTCTTTTGAGTCAGCTTAGTCAAGGGCTAGAAGAAAACCCCTCTACAAACTATCTGTAGTAACCTACCAAGCCCAAGAAACTCCTTATCTCTGTTGGAGTTGTGGACCTTGGCCAATTCTTTACTATCTCACACTTTTGGGTATCAACTCGAGTGCCCTCATTGGACATAATATGCCCCCAAAATGCTATAGATGCCAATCAGAACTCACACTTAGAGTTTGGCATATAACTATTGATCCTTAAGGGTCTGAAGGATAATTCTCAAATGGTCAACATGTTCTTCCTTGCTACTGGAGTAGATCAAAATGTCATCTATGAGCACAATGACAAACATGTCTAGATACAGCCTCAACACTGTGTTCATAAGATCCATGAAAGCTGCTGGTGCATTTGTCAACCTGAAGGACATTATTAAGAACTCATAATGGCCATAGCGGATTCTGAAAGCTGTCTTAGGAATATCTCTTTCTCTAACTTTAAGCTGATGGTACCCAGATCTGAGATCTATTTTGGAGAAACAAGTGGCACCCTGGAGTTGGTCAAATAAATCATCAATTCTGGGAGGGTACTTGTTCTTTATGGTGACCTTATTCAACTGATGGTAATCTATGCACATACAAAGAGAACTATCTTTCTTATGCACGAAGAGAACTGGAGTACCCCAAAATGAGATGCTTGGTCTAATGAAACCCTTATCTAAGTGATTTTTCAGCTACAACTTCAACTCTTTTAGCTCTGATGGATCCATATGATATGGAGGAATGGATATGGGTTGAGTGTTAGGAGGATATCTATCCCAAGTATATCTCTCTGTCGGGAGGGACTCTAGGAAGATCCTCGAGAAAGACTTTTGGGAACTCATTCATAACTGGAACCGACTGAAGAGATGGTGCCTCAGCACAAAAATCTTGAACTCTGACTAGGTGGTATATGTACCCTTTAGAAATTAACTTCCTGGCTTTGAGATATGAGATAAACTGATTCTTAGGAAAAACTAAGTTACCCTTCCATTCTAGGACTGGTTCGTTATACGAACTGAAACTTGACTACTCTGGTTTGTAATCTATGGAAGTATAACCAACATGTAGTCAGTCCATGCCTAGGATGACATTGAAATCTACCATGTCTAACTCAACCAAATCAGCTACAATAGTCTTACGATAAACTTAGACTGGACAGCCCCTATAAATTCTTTGGGATCGAATAGACTCTCCAGTAGGAGTGGAAACACTGGAAGGCTTAAGAAGACATTTTGGACTGACTCCAAACTTCATAGCTACATAGGGAGTCACAAATAACAATGTGGAACATGGGTTAACATCGCATAGATATCATAAGTAAAAATTTTGAGCATATCGGAAACCATATCTGGTGAGTTCTCCTGCTTTGTCTGGTGGCCATGGAATACAAGCAGTTTGTAGACTCACCTACTCCTAATGTAGTGTCCTTGTGAGATGGCTTACCCTGCGGTGCTGAAGAAACTGACTGTGATCTATTATCCCTCACGTTCTACCTTCCCATAGGATAATCCTTCAAGAAGTGTCCCACCTGACCACATTTGAAGCAGCCATTTATGCCAATAAGCCACTCTTCGGGATAAGACTTGCCACACTTCTTGCAAGTAGGATAATGGTTCGATCCTTGAGGGATGCTACCCTATGACTGGCTACCCGTGAACTGGCGATTCTGTGATCCCTGCTCATTCTGACCCTCGTGCAGGTGCACTAGCAGATGAAGGTGTTGGTCCAGATATCTTTAGCTGAAAGGATGAGTGATTTCCACCTCCATCCCTTCTCTTACCTGTCTCCTGGCCTGGTGTCTTAGACTTCTTACTCTTTAACTCTTCCCAATCCTGCTTTTCCTCCTCCTATACCTGATGCACATACGTCATCAAGCGGGTTATGTCCATGTCCTCAATCAGCAAAGCATTCCTTCCCTCTCTCTTAGTCATATGAGAGGGTCTTGACACGAATAAGTCCATCCTAGTATGCAAATCTATCACCATGGCTGGAGCATAACGGGACAACTAAGTAAACTTGAGGTTGTACTCCCGCACATTCATATTCTCCTATTTTAGATTCAGGAATTCCCTTACCGTAGCCTGCCTCATCTCTTTGGGAAAGTACTGTCCTAGAAAGACCTTCTCAAACACTGCCCAACTAATAGCTAGCATCCCATCTGCCCTGCTTCCTCGCCACTGATCAAACCAGAGTCTAGCTATGCCCTTGAGCTAGTAGGCATCCAACTCAACCCGCTCTGTATCACCAATATGCATAACTTGGAACACATTCTGATGCTCCTCAATAAAATTTTCAAGATCCTCCTTCACATTAGAGCCCATGAATTCAGATGGGTTTATTCCAGTGGTATCCGACCCGTTTTCTTACCATCTCCCTGGCAACTTCCTGAGTAGTGATTGCCTAAGCCAAGGTCTGGATGGCTGGCGGAGCTCAATATTGGAGATGTCTGCTTGCTATGGTTGCTCAACAGGCATAACTGGACCTCTAGGTCCTTCAGGAACTGGGCCCAACTGGTTTGCATTTCTCCTATCTGGGCGCCCTCTACCCTTTACTGGTTCATCGACTCTACGTGGAGGCATGATCTGAAAAACATGCCATGAATGCACGAGTTAGGAGGGACTTAATAGAGGTAAACTCTGAAGCACGAGACAAAGAATAACAATTAATGGAGATACTTCCTAATGTTCTGTAGCCTCCCCATTATAGATGTGGCGTGCTTCACAAGACAAAGAATAACAATTAATGGAGACACTTCCTAATGTTCTGTAGCCTCCCTATTATAGATGTGGCGTGCTTCACACCCATAATGCGAACTCTACTAGACACGGTTCCATAGACTTCCTAGGACTCTTGAACTCTATGCTCTGAAACCAAGTTTGTCATGCCCCGAGCCTACACCCTAGATGTAACTGGCACTCAGAACCGTTGTTGGTCCCAGTCGAACCACTTGGCTTGGCTACTTACTCAGTGGAAGACTTAATTCATGGTAGGAGAACTTTAAATAACCAGCTAAAGCTTCTAAATTGTCTGAATAAAACTGAACAAGAAGTATCTTCATAATAACATAAATAAATAACAACTAAAGTACTTGACTTACTGTCTATGGAACCTCTAACTAGACAGTCTGAAAGGACTACCGGGATAGGCCCCAAAGTAGCCAGAATTGAAATAAGTGCTGAAAGAAATATAAATAACTTCAATAGCCTCTGACTTAGAAGAGGCCTTGCCAAAGAATATATGATGTCTGGCCCTCAACAAAGCAGCTGGAGGAGCTCTGCCACTTGCGTTTGCATCATAAAACGATGCAGGTCCTAAGAACGTCAGTATGTGGAATGTACGCTATGTAAGATAGCCAAAGCAGGAACTCAAAATGATGCAACATTTCAAAGTACATAATCATACATCAAAATAGAATAATAAAGTGTTAACTACTCTGTATGCTGAAAATAAACATGCTGGAAGTAAAATACTGAAATTATGTAAAAAAACATAACTTGTTGTAGCTTGGGGAGTTTCTTTAATCGACAACCACCACTATGAGTTTCGTGGTGATACAACATCTTCTGACGCTACCAGAGTCATTTTTTACTTTGCTGGGGTGGGGGACGAAAGACTAGAGGAGTGGATCCATTCCAAAACTGGGCCATCTCAGTGGCGAATGAGGAGTTGTACCTTCGTACAATCCTATCCTACGGTAGCTACGTAGTTTATGAGTTTAAGTTATTAATTCTACTCTCACTCATGTCATTACTCAATACTACTCCCGAAAATACTTGTATATAGCTCATATCTTTAAGAAATAGAACTTCTCAATATATTTTTGGTCTTTCGGGAACTTAGCCCAACTGTTTAAACTTCTCATCTGTACTCATTAGCTTGACTGAAACTGATATGTTTTCAAGTATTTTAAAACATACTGGGTTACTCAGCTAAAGTGCGAAAGAAATCTCAAAATACTTCTTAACTTGATTCAAACTATACATATGCTATATTTTCCTTTCTTGAAATAGATGCAAGATTCTCAAGAATATATCAATAACAGTTAACCTTTTTCAATAGTGTAACTTCATGCTAAAAATTCCTAAAAAGGCATGATTCTATATCAAGAAGAATGCATGAACCCACATTTGGGTGAAATTAACTAATAAGGAAGGAAATCTTGACTTTACCTTGAAAACATAATCTTGGGTAGAAATTGGGGATTTAGATACTAAAATATTAAAATGGCAATACAATTTTCTTTTGAGGGCCTTACATACCTAAGGAAAGAATTCTTGGAAGAATTGAAGAGATTCTTGGAAGCTTTGGCCTTGCCCTAGAGTTTATGCTTCGTTTCTTGGAACTTCAAACGTTAAAAAATAGGGATTCTTTTTGCGTATAATTGGAATAGATGGGTGAAAACTGACTAATTAAAGATTTAGGAGGCGGGAAAATGTCTGAATTACCCTTCCTTTAAATAAAAGAAGAAAATTTCAACTTATACACACTGTCCGCATCACGCCAAGGACGCTGACATGTGTATTTCGCCTTTTCGTGTAATTCCTTTGCTGTTGAAAACAACCATAAAAACTTAAGTGTGGTTCTGCGTCCCTGCCGTGTCGCGCCTTGGGTGCAGAGACCTCACTGTCTGGAATAATTAGCAAAAATTTTAATTCGTCTTGGTTGGTCTAAAATCGAGCCGAGACCATTTCCCCATTCAATTTTTCGCACTGATTGCAAATTCTATCTCGGATTTGCGAACGAAGTATGGAAAGACGCGTTACGTGCATGGTCAATTATAGAGATATTTTGGTCTTTTCACCGAGTGTCACACGGCCTGATTGTATGTATGTTCAAGTACTCAATACAAAATAAGTTAATAAATTAAAATATATCATGTTTTATAATAATACTCATTAACCTTAGTAGACTATGAAATCTCAAATTTGTTCTAATGAAGTCTGATGTGTATTGATCAAAATATGACAAATATATAGATAGACACATATGGCAACTAAGAATCAAATCAGTATGATCAGATGAGTTCGAAAATCGCGTTTGCAAAGCTGAAAGCCTGGAATCATATACATGTGAAGGCAATATCAATTTCATCGGCCTCAGATTTCATTACAATGTCTGCAAAATGAACGCATATTTTGGTAACCTATTCAATTCGTTCATATTTTAATGGATTGGGTTGATGATTTTTTACATGGGTAAATATATGAGTTCAAACTCATATTCAACCCATAGAAATATGATATTAGGGGTAAAATATGGGTAAACTATGATATAGGTTAAACTTTTATTCCCTCAAATTCATCATTTTTTTATTTTTATGTTTAGTTGTCTTAAATATTTTGAATAGTATTTTTAAAATAAACTTATTTTCTTCAATTTTTTTTAAAAAGATTACCTCTAAAAATTAGGGAAAACATTTTTCAAAACCCTCCTTAATCTCAAATTACGTTTTTTGTCCTTATCTCTCCCCATACTCCAACCCTCCACCAACCCCTACCCCCTTCCCCAAAGAAAAATAATTTTTTTAGAAAAATTAATTTTTTATAAAAATTATTCTTTTAAAAAAATCAAAATTTTTTTACTCTATACTCCCCCCCATACACCCAAGCAGCCCATCCCCCCCCCCCAAACCTACCCACACCTAAAAAAATTGAAATTCATTTTTGAAAAAGTTTTCAAGTTGTAAAATTTTTAAATCTATTAACCCTAACATACAACCTTCTCCCCCCCCCCCCCCCCCTCCCCCCAAAAAAAATTTCGAAAAATTTTTTTTTTTTTTTTTAAAAACAAAATAAAACCCCCTACTTCTTTCCTTTCCTTTTTTCGTCTTAGAGTTCTA
>JAPFFP010043717.1:0-12989 GCA_026153255.1 Solanum medicagineum | reverse complement strand
AACAACAACAACAACAACAACAATAACAACAACAACAACAACAACAACAACAACAACAACAACAACAACAACAATAACAATAACAATAACAATAACAACAACAACAATGATGATGATGATAATGAGGATGACAATACTGAAAGTAATGATAAAATTAGTTACAATATAATTAACGAACAAATTTTGAAAGTTTCTTTTATTTTATTTTGAAAATACGTGATTATTTTGATAAAATTGAAACTAAACTCATTTATTTTTAAAAGTTTTAAAAACATATATTTTAATCAAATGACAACCTAAAATGATTATAGGTCGGTCAAAATTGGGTGTCAACACTAGATAGGTTCCACCTTGATAGTACTCTGATGTCGATGTGATGGTATGAGTCTTGATTGATGTTGACGTGAAGGTGTCTATTTTTTATTTTGAGCTAAGATGAGTGTCTGATGAGTTGATATTATTCCATACTATTCTGTCTATACTGTCTATTTTGTCTAAACTGAGTTCCTTTAGTTCTATTTTGTGTGATGGACATTTATGATTAGTCTTGTGGCTTATGGCCTTTATTCCAGAAGCAGATCTGATGAGATAGAATAGCCCGCTGTTTTTGATTTCTAATTCTGATGTCTTCCGCTGATGTATGATTGAATGGAGGTGATGAGGCTAGGTGGTTCGCTAGGAGATAGCAATAGTCTCTGAGTACCAGTTACGCCCAGGGTACCTCCCGGGGCGTGACGGGTAGCTGGTACTTCGATTGGTGGCCCGGATGAATATTGAAAACCTAAAATTTTAAGTAAAATTAAAGCACATTATATACAAGTACAAAGTTCACATATAAAATTCAAGTTCTAAAATCGTATAAATTGAAGTTCTAATGAAATTAAATCTAAGTTCTACTTAAATAAAAAATCCTAAACTTCAAACTTAAGAAATCCTAATTAAAGTTCAAATTTTATATTAAATTCAACTTCAAACTTCACAACTTAATATATTCAAGTTAATTCAAATTAATTCTAAGTTCAAGTTAAACACTAGTAAAGTTCAACTTAGATACCAATCATATAGTTCAAGTTTCAAATTATATCTAATCAAAATTCACAACTTGAAGCTTAAGCTAAGTTCTAAAATCCCAAGGTTCAAGTTCAAAATTAAATCTATGTTCAACTTTAAAAAAAAAATCCTAAAGTTCAATTTTTATATTGCATTCAACTTTAAAGTTCACAACTTAAAATTCAAGTTTCAATTTTAATCTAAATTCAAGTTAAACACTATCCATAATCTTAATAAATCCTAAGTTAAAGTTCAAGTTCTACATTATATACAAGTTCAAAGTTCACAAATAAGGTTCAACTTCTAAAATCGTATAAATTCAAATTCTACTGAAATTAAATGTAAGTTCTAAATAAAAAAATCCTAAACTTCAAACTTAAGAAATCCTAATAACAGTTCAGATTTATATTACATTCAACTTCAAAGTTCACATCTTATTAAAATATTCAAGTTCCCCAAATTAAATCAAGTTTAAGTTAAACACTACTAAAGTTCAACTTAAGTACAAATCCTATAGTTCATGTTTTAAATAGATCTAATCAAAATTCACAACTTGAAATTCAAACTAAGTTCTAAAATCTTAAAGTTCAAGTTCAAAATTAAATCTAAGTTCTACTTAAAAATTACTTTTTATTCTAACTTCAACAACAATTCAAACTTTAACAACAATTTATTCTAACTTCAACAACAATTCAATTCAATTCCAACTTTCTTGTGAGACCCCGTAATTCTCTTCTTCCATAAAATGATAGGGTGGCATGTTATATAAGACATATATGATTTTGGATAGGACCTAATGATAATAAGGCTTCCAATAGGTGGTAATATCAAGGACTTAAATTTTTAAGACAAAGGAATCCCTCAAGATACACATCCAGGATTAAATAAATGGCCTGAGTGGCACATTGCCCTTTTTGAAAGGTTTAAATTATGCTTCACCTGTCGGTTGAGACTAAGCGTGTATAATTTGCTAAAAATGGATTTTTAAGGTTATTTTAATAGCACAAAAGGTCATGCATTGAGTTTTGGAATCAAGAAAGTTGCAAGATAAAGTTTGGACAAAGTTATCCTAAGTTTCGTTAAGAAATCCTACTTAAATTAGCGTCAAATGTATCAGGTCATATCTCCCAAACTATAAGGAGTTAGAAGGTCCATGACCTATCAAATTGAATATCTACAAGTACACTTTGCAACGCATAAAACCACGCATCGACCCGACCTCAAAATAAAAATTTATGACCATTTTACCGTGATTGCCCAAGCAGAAAAATGGGTAATGGGCCGGGTCGGGTCAAGCCCACTTCTATGTTGGCTAATCAGACCTTTTAAAGCTCAAAACACATAATGTTTGTCCCAAAACAGTTATGAAGCTGAATATAAAGCTCCCACAAGGTTCCTGAGCAATTTAGGCATGTTCTTCACGTTTTTACTGTTAAAATTTGTCCACGTGCCTAGAAATGTCTGCCTTACGCGTCGCAATTATTTTCCTCTCCTATTAGCTGTCTTTGGGGCTATTTTTTGGAATGGTAAAAAGGGTGTAATTTCTGGTTATTCTTGGTTTGCAGCTGGTCAGTTCAGATAATAGTCTTGGGGCTCTTTTACGGTCATTTTTATGAAGTTTTATGTACATTTCCCCGCGTAAAGGCTATATGGCGAATCTAGTCATTAATGCTCAATTCGAGACTATTTATAGGTGTGTGTAAGCTACGTATATATAGTCTTTGTGAAGTTTAGGACGCAAGGAACAACATTCGTTTTTGGCAATTGGGTGATCGTTGGAGAGGTATGTTAAGGTGAAGCTTTGCCCCTACTTTTAGTACGAAATCTGAGAAATTCTCAAAATGTCAAATGCAATATTTTTCAATATGTTGCTAGAAAGACCTTAAATGAGAGACATTGGGATTGTAGTAGAGTTATTTTCATAATGATATTAGGTTGGCATTCTTTTGGTTACTAAACTGGATATTCGAAATCTATATATCAATTTATCGATGTTGGAGTGTTGCTCTTCCTGGCATGGTGTCACTAAAAGTAAAAGTAGATTCTAAGGGGAACATAGCATTCATAATCAGTCCATTTTTCTCTACTAAAACCACATTTGAAGAACTTAGCAAGTAATACGTGATTTCCAATAATCTCCACTATAATACTCCTATTTAAACTACTAAGCCACTTGATTCTTTATAAATACTTTCACTTACTAATTGACATGGAACTAAGTATAAGAATTATGTAAAGTACCTTTATGAACATTTTTATAGTTAAGGCCTCATTCTAAATGTTGAGTTAAGCTATCAAACTTATTCAAAAGGCATGTAAGATCCCACTAGTCATGTATATTTGCTCCAATAACGATTATAATGCTATGAGAATAAGTGTACCAATCCGCCAAGATTGGATAAATGACAATGCTTATGATACTATGAGAATAAGTGCACCAACAAGCTAAAATCAGCTAAATTTATGTTATGGCCTACTATGTGCATTCAATATTCATATCATACATGGCACGTATGCATGGACTTCGAGCTATAATCAGAGGTATGGGGCCTATTTGCCCAAATGATTATATATATATGGTACAGATGGCTACAGGTTGGCAGATATGATGCCGATTCACTACCAGAAAGGACCACCATTACTAGCATTGGTTGGGTATGATCATGCATTTGCTTTTATATATATGTATTCACGACATGCGATTACTCGAGCATACCATGCATATTGATCACTAGGAGGTTGTGTTGAACATGAAAGTAATCTGAATCTTGCTTACATGTGGTATTTCTACAAATCCCCTTTTGCTACAGTTATTTATGATTTTACTTCCTGCCGTACATACCAGTACATGTTTATTCGTACTGATGCCCCTTTGCCTAGGGACGCTGTATTTTATTTCGTGCGTGCATGTCCAGGTAAGGATTGTGATTTACCCCTCCACTAGGAGCCCAGTTCAGCTGTGAGTTGGTAAGCTTCACCTCTTCCTAGAGCTTTCACAGGATGCTTACTTTTTGTTGTACATTAGGTATAGTCGGGGCCTTGTCTCGGTAGTATTAGTGGTTCTCTTAGAGGCTATTTTGTACGTGTTATCTTGGGTTGGTTCTTCGATGCCTCTCAGTCTCCAGTCATGGAATTAGCATGTATATGTAGTGTGTGGGCTTGTAATGTGTTGTAGTCTTTTCGGCTAGCTAGTACTTTATCATTTTGTTTACTTATATTAATGTATCTGATTTGTTGTTGATCAAGTCATGACCTAAACGGTCCAGGCTTACTTTTCCAAACGTTATGCTACCCAATTTTCTTTTAGCCCTTAGTTAACTAACTAGCATGCTTAGTGGCTTACTCGGCCAATAACAATATCAAGTGCCAGTCACACCTCCCCTCTTTTTGGGGCATTACAAACATGGTATCAGAGTCTTGTTTATGGGTATGTTGTGCACCACACCTATAATCAGGAAGCTACGAGGTATTTAAGGATGTTTACATTTATTTCACTTAATAGATCGTGATATAGAGCAAAGTTATAGGATCATATGAAATCTAAATTGTGCTATGTTGTTTTTATTTAATGTGCTACCTACGCTCAAGAGATGGCACAACATGAGATAGGTATGGATCTGAGAGATTGTACCAATCGTTCCTTGCCAGTTCAGGTGGATATATTCCTCGTTGAGGCACATCTAAAGTCTCCAGTGCCCACAGTACAAAATTCACAAGCAATTGTTAGGGCCCAAGGAGATCTGGTACCCCCAGCCCCACCCAAAACTGGGGAGCAGAGGATGAAGGAGGTTGTTCGGCTACTAACTAGGAGGTTTCTATTCATGAGATACAACTAGAGCTGAGAGAAGATGCCACAGGGGATCAAACAGAAAACTCAAAGGTACAAGAGTTTCTTCACTTGGCCCCTCCAGTATTTATAGGACCCAATCCCACTGAGGATCCTCAAGACTTTATAGACCATATGTATGGAGAATTGAGGGTGATGTGTGCCTCCATCACCAAGACTGTGTAGTTGGCTTCTGTTCAACTATGTGATGTCACTATCTTGTGGTATGAGGCATGGGAGAAATATAAAGGGCATGTTGTCGCGCCAGAAGAGTAGGAAGATTTCTCTAAGGCACTTATAGCCCATTACTATCCGCAGAAAGTTCAGGAGGCCCGTCTTCACCAGTTTATCAGTTGAGCCAGGGGATATGAGCGTAAGAGAGTGCAGTATTAGGTTCAATTCAGTGGCTAGTTATGCACCAGATACTGTACGTACCACGAGTGCCAAAGTTATTTGTTATGTTGATGGTTTTGGGGAGCATTTGATCAGAGACTGTAGGATAGCCTCTTTACAGGATGGTGTAAATATTTCCCGTACACAATCTTTTGCTCATACTATAGAGGACCTTTCTCGGCGGATTTGTGTTACTCGTAGAGACAGAAAATATAATAAGAGGGCTCATACTAAAGGGTCTTATAGGGAACCATAGGTTAATTTTAGACCCCCATTTCATCGATATCCACCTCCGTTAGTGGGTAGTTGCCCACCACAGATACAGGGCTAGAGAATTGATCACTGTATTTTGTTAGAACCGAGTGCAGAGTTTAGATCAACTTGATAATTGTCGACAAGAGTATTTCACACAAATGAGACAACCTACTCCTCTATGTGAACAATGCGGTAAGCTTCATAGTGGGCAGTGTAGAAAGGGTCCGAGTACATGTTACAATTACTGGAGGACAAGAAATATATATATTAGCAACTTACCCTTTAGTCAATACCTATAGTGAATGAATTCCTGATGGTATTCCTTGATAAGCTTCCGAAGATTCCCCTGAATGGGATATCAATTTTGCTATAGATTTTCTTCCTGATATGTAGGCTATATCTATTCCTCCCTACAGAATGGTTCCTGTAGAGCTAAGAGAATGGAAGGAACAACTGAAGGACTTGGTAGATAAAGACTTTCTTAGGCCAAGTGCATCTCCGCTTTAGTGCTCTTTGTTAGAAAGAAAGGTGGCTTCTTACGAATGTGTATTGATTACAGACAGCTAAATAAAGTCACTATCAAGAATAAGTTTCCTATTCTATGGATTGATGATTTATTGCAGGGTGACAAATGTTTTTCAAAGATTGTCTTGAGATCTGGGTACCACCAGTTGCGAGTCAGGGATGCTAATATTTGAAAGACATCATTTAGGATGAGGTATGGACACTTTGAGTTCCTTGTCATGTCTTTTGGGCTTACAAATGCCCCAGTAGCTTTTATGGACCTGATGAATCGAGTCTTTAAACCATTCTTGGATGAATTTGTGCTCGTATTTATTAATCACATCTTGATATATTCATGGTCAAAAGCTGAGCATGCAGACCACTTGCGAGCTATACTACAGACTCTCCAAGACAACATGTTATATGCAAAATTCTCTAAATGTGAGTATTGGTTAACTTCTGTAGCTTTTCTTGGCCATTTTATTGCAGGCGATAGTATCAAGTTCAATGACTAGAAGATTAAATTAGTAATGGCCTGGCCGAGACCATTGAATCCGATCAAGGTCCGTAGCGTTTTAGGCTTGGCAGGATATTATAGGAGGCTTTTTTGAGGTATTCTCCTCTATCTCTGCACCACTAACAAGATTGATGCATAAAACAACTATGTTTTAGTGGACTGATGCGTGTGAGCAGAGTTTTCAAGAAATAAAGAAACAGTTTATCACCGCACCTATCTTGGCTCTTCCTGGTGGAACCAAAGGCTATGTATATATTATGATGCCTCGAGAATTGGCCTAGGATGTGTTGTCATGCAGCATGGTACAGTTATTGCATATGGTTCCAGACAATTGCAAAAGCATGAGCAAAACTATCCTATCCATGATCTTGAGCTCGCTGCAGCTGTTTTTGCCCTAAGGATTTGGCGACATTAACATACATATTTCATCTTGATGTTTTTATTGACCACAAGAGCCTCCAATATTTGTTAAATCAAAACGATTTGAACCTATGACAAAGGAGGTGGCTAGAATTACTAAAAGACTATGAAATTGACATTTTATACCATCCAGGTAAAACTAATGTTGTTGCTGATGCACTTAGCTGGAAGTCCATGGGCACTCTAAGCTTGAAGCTGATAAGGCTAAAATGACAAAAGATCTACCTCAACTAGCAAGTTTGTCGATACAATTAATAGATGCAGAGGATGGATGTGTAATTATTCAAAATACAACAAAAATCTCCCATTGGTACTGAAGTAAGAAAAGCAACAATATGAGGATCCTGACCATATGACATTAAGGAAAAGTGTTCCACAACAGCAATTCCTCTATTTAAGCTAACTTAAAATAGAGTCTTTCGGTACCAGGGCCTCTTATGTGTGCCAAACATTGGAGAGTGCCTTGCCAAGATTCTTTTTGAGGCCTATTATTCTAGATATTAGGCTCACCCTAGGGCAACAAAAAGGGTTTCAAGACCTACGACAAATCTTTTAGTGGAATGGCATGAAGAGGATATTGACAAGATAGTGGCCCAATGCCCCAATTACCAGCATGTTAAGACAAAACATCAAAGATCTGAAGGCCTAGCTAAGTATACTAATTTTTCGTTATAGAAATAGAACATGATAAATGTGGACTTCATCAGTAGTTTGCCATGTACTCCACACAGGTATGACTCTATTTGGGTAATCATTGATAGGTTGACAAAATCTGCTCATTTCTTGCCAATAAGAATGACATGTTCAGTTGAGGATTATGCTAAGCTTTACATTCAAGAGATTGTTCACCTTCATGGAGTTCCATTATTTATTATCTCTGATCGAGGAGTTCAGTTTACAGCACATTTTTAGAAGTCTTTTCAAAAGGGTCTGGGCACTCAACTAAATCTTAGCACCACTTTTCATCCACCAATTGATGAACAGGCAGAGCGACCCATTCATATTATCGAGGATGTGTTACGTACCTATGTACTAGACTTTAAAGGAAGCTCAGATGAACATCTACCTTTTACCGAGTTCTCTCATAATAACAACTTCCAAGCTAGTATTCAAATGGCTTATTATGAAGCACTATCATGCGAAGGTGTAGGTTGTCGATCGGTTGGTTTGAGGTTGGGGAGGCAAAGTTGCTAGGCCCTAATCTAGTTCAGCAAGCAATGGACAAAGTGAGACTTATTAGAGACCGATTGCAAATAGCCCAGAGTCGGCAGAAATCTTATACAGATGTTCGATGATAAGACTTAGAGTCGATGTAAAAGATAAGATTTCATTTAAAGTACCACCTATGAAGGGTATCATGTGATTTGGAAAAAAAGGAAAGCTCAGTCTGAGATAGGTCAGACCATATAAGATTACTTGAAATTAGCAAGGTTGATATACAAGCTTGATTTGTCTTCAGAATTTGGGGGCAGTCCATCTAATGTTTTAAGTATCTATGTTGCAGAAGTGTATTGGAGATCATTCATATATTACTCACATTGAGGATATCAAAATTTCTGAAGACTTATCTTATGATAAGGTACCAGTGCCTATTTTAGATCGACAAGTAAGAAAGCTTCGAAATAAAGAAGTAACACCAACGAAAGTGTTGCGGCGGAACAACAATTTGAGGAAATAACCTGAGAAACCAAAACAAAAGAATCATGAAGAACAGTTCCCAACTATTTACAACTTAAGGTAAGTCGCATTCCAAAATTGGCAATTATCTTTTTACAGTAATTTAGATTTTAAAGGATTTGGAAGCGCAACTTGCATATTTTGTTGTGGGATAGCTATACGAAGTTTGGTAATTGGAGTTTTTGGAAGTTGATATATGGTCTTCCAAGGGTAATAGATATATCCCAAAAAAAATAATTTTTGGTAGATGGTAATGCAACCAAGGAGCTATATTGATACATTCGCGGACGAATGTTCTTAAGGGGGGGGGAGACTGTGAGACCCCGTAATCCTCGTCTTCCATAAAATGATAGGGTGGCATGTTATATACGACATATATGATTTTGGATAGGACCTAACGATAATAAGGCTTCCACTAGGTGGTAATATCAAGGAATTAAAGTTTTAAGACAAAGGAATCCCCCAAGATACACATTCAGGATTAAAGAAATGGCCAGAGTGACACCTTGGCCTTTTCAGAAGGTTTAAATTAAGCTTCACTTGTCGGATGAGACTAAGAGTGTATAATTTGCTAATGATGGATTTTTAAAGGTTATTTTAATAGTACAAAGGTCATACATTGAGTTTTGGAATCAAGAAAGTTGCAAAATAAAGGTTGGCCAAAGTTATCCTAAGTTTCGTTAAGAAATCCTACTTAAATTTGGGTCAAATGTATTTGGTCATATCTCCCAAACTATAAAGAATTAGAAGGTAAATGACCTATCATATAGAATATCTACGTGTGTAGTTTGTAACACACAAAACCGAGCATCAACCCGACCTCAAAACAAAAATGTATGGCCATTTTACCCTGATTGCCCGAGCAGAAAATCGGGTCCTTGGTTGGGTCGGTTCAGGCCCACTTCTATGTCGGCTAATTAGACCTTTTAAAGCTCAAAACACATAATGTTTGTCCCAAAATAGTTATGAAGCTGAAGATAAGTTCCCACGAGGTCCCTAACCAATTTAGGTATGTTCTCCACATTTTTACCGTTAAAATTTGTCCGCGTGCCTAGATATGTGTGCCTTACGCATGGCAATTGTTTTCCTCTCCTATTAGTTGTGTTTGGGGCTTTTTTTAGACTGTAAAAAAAGGGTGTTCTTGCTATTTATTCCTAATTTTGCAGCTGGTCAGTTCAGATAATAGTCTTGGGGCTCTTTTACGGTCATTTTTACGAAGTTTTATGTACATTTCCTCGCGTAAAGGCTATATGGCAAATATGGTCATTAATGCTCAATCCTAGACTATTTATAGGTGTGTGTCAGTTGCGTATATAGAGTTATTGTGAAGCTTAGGATGTAAGGAACAACTTTCGTGAAGGAACTTTTTAGCAATTGGGCGATCGTTGGAGAGGTATGTTAAGGTGAAGCTTTGCCCCTCCTTTTAGCACGAAATCTGGGAATTCTCAAAACGTCAAATGCAATATTTTTCCATTCTAATGCTAGAAAGACCTTTAATGAAAAACATTGGGATTGTAGCAGAGTTATCTTCATAATGATATTAGGTTGGCATTCCTTTAGTTACTAAACTGGACATTCGATATCTATATATCAATTTATCGATGTTGGAGTGTTGCTCTTCTTGGCGTGGTGACACTAAAAGTAAAAATAGATTATGAGGGGAACATAGGATTCATCATCATTTCGTTTTTCTCTACTAAAACCACATTTGAAGAACTTAGCAAGTAATACGTGATTTCCAATAATCTCCACTATAATGCTCCTATTTAAACTACTAAGAAACTTGATTCTTTATAAATACTTTCACTTAATAATTGCCATGGAACTAAGTATAAGAATTATGTACAGTTTCTTTATCAACATGTTTAGAGTTAAGGCCTCATTCTAAATGTTGAGTTAAGCTGTCAAACTTATTTGAAAGGCATGTAACATCCCACTAGTCATGTATATTTGCTTCGATAATAATTATAATGCTATGAGAATAAGTGTATGAGTTGAAAAAAAAAGGAAAAAAGGAATGTCGTTGGGCCTACGGTTTCTTAAATTCAATCCCAATAACAAAAAAACCTGACTTGAATAATTCTAAGCTAAGCTGATTTGACAACAGCGGAACGAAACAAAGCAAATATCTTGGTACCGATAATATTCTTCTTTTTTGTTTTGCTATAGAGAAAATTCGGGCATTTCGGAACGAAATAAAGTTTGATGAGCCAAGATTGGCTAAATGACTGATTATGATACTATGAGAATAAGTGCACCAACAAGCCAAGATTGGCTAAATTTATGCTATGGCCTATTATGTGCATTCAATATTCAAATCATACATGGCACGTTATGCATGGACTTCGAGCTATAATCGGAGGTATGGAGCCTATTGAGATGACTACAGGTTGGTAGATATGATGTCGGTTCGCTATCAGAAAGGACCACCATTGCTAGCATTGATTGGGTATGATCATGCATTTGCATCTATATGTATGTATTCACGACATGCGATTACTAGAGAATACCATGCATATTTGATCACTAGGAGGCTAAGTATTGAAAATGAAAGTAATTTGAATCTTGTTTACAGGTGGTATTTCTAAAAATCCTTTTTTACTACAGTTATCTATGATTTTACTTCCTGTCTTACATACTAGTACATGTTTATTCGTATTGACGTCCTTTTGCCTGGGGACGCTGTATTTTATTTCGGGCATGCAAGTCTAGGTAAGGATTGTGATTTACCCCTCCACTAGGAGCCCAGTTCAGTTGTGAGTTGGTAAGCTCCACCTCTTCCTGGAGATTTCATAGGATGCTTACTTTTTATTGTACATTGGGTATAGTCGGGTCTTTGTCCCGGCAATATTAGTGGTTCTCTTAGAGGCTATTGTGGACATGTTATCCTGGGTTGGTTCTTCGGTGCCTCTCAGTCTCTAGTCGTGGAATTAGCATGTATATGTAGTGTGTGGGCCTGTACTGTGTTGCAGTCTTGATGGCTAGCTAGTACTTTATCATTTTGTTTACTTATCTTGATGTGCCTGATTTGTTGTTGACCAGGTCATGACCTAAACGGTCCAGGCTTAGTTTTCCAAATGTTATGCTGCCCGATTTTCTTTTGGCCCTTAGTTAACTAACTAGCATGCTTAGTGGCTTACTAGGCCAATAATGATATCGAGTGTCAGTCGTGCCTCCCCTTTTTTTGGGGTATGACAATTCTAACTTCAACAAGAATATTTCTAACTTCAACAATGTAACAACTCAATTCAATTCCAACATTCTAACTTTAACAACAATTTATTCTAACTTCAACAACAATTCTAACTCCAATTTAATTCCAACATTCTAATTAACTTCAACAACAATTCGATTCCAACTAAAAATACCTAATTTACAATCTCATTCAAAAAAACCCAAATTCAAACTAAAACCCTAGAAAATTTATTTACTCATTACTTCACACAACATATACCAATTAACTATTCTAATACCATTGTAACTTCGTAACAAACTAACAATAGTATTACAACACAATAATACTCAATTCATAAACTAATTTCAAAAAATCAAATTTAAAGTTTAGCCATAAAAATAAAAAGTCATTTCATTCACATATTCATAATACAATACACAAAATAAGTTTTATAATATTATGACATCAACAAGAAAAGTGAAATGGGCTAGCTAATAACTTACAAAATTCAAAAACTTTAAACAACAAAATAATACCTATAAACACTAAAAATGGAGCAAAAAAGGAAAAAAAAAACTAGTACCTTAGTGTGGGGAAGGAGGAATCGGCGTTTGGCGGCGGCGGTGGCGGTGGAGTTAGGGGAGGGGCCGATGAGTTTGGGGAAGGGGGGTTAGGATTTTTTTGAGAGAAAATAAAGTTTGAGAGGGAAAGAAATACAGGAATGTTGGCCAATATTTTCTTTATATATAAACTTAGGGGCGACAGATAGGGTCGTTTTGTCCGTCGCCCTTCATTAAAATCATTAAACAATTTTGACTGTTTGACCAATAAAGCGACGGACTAAAAAGAAATTAATTAATTGAATAAAAATATAGACGGATAACGTCTCCTTGTCTGTCACAATTTTTACAAATTTTTAAAAAAATTGTGACGGTCGACATCGCTGTGCTATTAAATAATTATATATTAAATAAAAATAGGTGGAAAATTTCACCAAAAAATGTGACGGACATGTAGACATTGTCCTTCGCTTTTAATTATCAAATATTAAAAAAAAAAAAAGCGATGGACTGCGTCCTTTAATCTGTTGCTTTTTGGAGAGACGCAGTCTGTCGATTTTTTTTCGTCGCTTTTTGGATGTTTTTTAGTAGTGATAATAGTCGACATTACAT
>JAPFFP010043716.1:0-12989 GCA_026153255.1 Solanum medicagineum | reverse complement strand
GCTGCTCTTGTAAATGATGCTGTTTTTTTTTTCCTTTTTTTAGCCTCAATAGTTCTAGGAAGCTGTAGTGCTTGAAGCAGGAGTGATTATACATCTGAGAAATATGCCAAGGTATACCTCAAAGAGATAGTCAGGCTACACGGAGTCCCAATCTCTATTATATCTCATCGAGGAGCTCAATTCACTGCAAAGTTTTGGCAGTCCTTCCAAAGGAGTTTAGGGACACAGGTGAATTTGAGTACAGCTGACCACCCTCAAACAAATGGTCAAGCAGAACGCACCATTCAGACACTTGAAGATATGTTGCGAGTTGGGTGGACCATTTACAACTTATTGAATTTGCCTATAATAACAGCTACCACGCGAGTATCAAGATGGCACCTTACGAAGCTTTTAATGGAAGGAAGTGTAGGTCGACTATTGGATGGTTTGAAGTGGGTTAAGCCACCTTACTTGGGCCATATTTAGTACAACAAGCCATGGAAAAAGTTAAAATGATACAACAACGGCTAAAAACAGTCCAAAGTCATCACAAATCATATGCGGATGCTAGGAGAAGAGGACTGGAATTTCAGTAAGTGATTGGGTATTCCAATAATCCAATTGTTGAATCAATTGGAGTCATTCGCTAGAAAATTATTTATTTGAATTTTTAAAGGTGTCTCTAATGAAAGGGGTCATGAGATTTGGTAAAAAAGGAAAACTGAGCCCACGTTACATAGGGACATATCAGATTATTAAGTGGTTCGAGCAGGTTACATATGAACTAGAGCTACCCCAAGAGCTTTCAATGGTTCATCCACTTTTTCATGTCTCAATGCTTTGAAAATGCATAGGTGACCCATCTCATATCACTCCTATTGAGGATGTACACATTACAAAAGATCTCATATATGAAGAGGTACCCATTGCTATTCTAGATCGTCAAATTAAGAAGCTAAGGAATAAACAAAATAACTCAGTAAAAGTACTTTGGAGAAAACAGCAAGCAGAAGAGATAACATGGGAGGCCGAGGACATGATAAAATCAAAATATCCACACTTTTTTGAAGCTAAAGAGGAAGTTCAACATGTAGAATTGGGACACTAATAAGTAAGTGTGATTGAATACATAATATGCTGTCAAATGTTTGTGTAAGTAAAGGTTTAAACATGGTTAACCTATCTAGTTGTGCT
Organism: Solanum medicagineum; assembly: GCA_026153255.1. Lineage (NCBI taxonomy): Eukaryota > Viridiplantae > Streptophyta > Magnoliopsida > Solanales > Solanaceae > Solanum > Solanum medicagineum. The sequence goes on along the minus strand of JAPFFP010043716.1, from coordinate 11,813 downwards.
AACATTTGAGGAAGAATGTTCCTAAGGGGGGGAGGATGTAACACCCCACACTTTAAACTACTAGTACAATGCAAATGAAACATGACATGGTTAGGTCAAATTAGCGCTAATTTTTAAAACTGCTTGAATCTCATATTAGTGAGTTATATGTGCGTCTAATGCTTAAGAGGGTCGAGTGTATACATATTTTGTGTTGAATTAAGGAGATTACGGCCATAAAAGGAGTGAGAGAATTGAGGTACTTGTAGGACTTAATAAGCTAGCAGGTGAGTCACCTACTTGCTTATCTTAAAAATTTCTAGCTAAACGGAGACGAGGCTCGACGTCGAATATGTCCAAACTCGATTACGAATAACATCTATGTTAAGGATGTAAATTTATTCCATGTTTAAGCATCATAAATGTACTACATTTTCAGCCAAGAAACATATTAAAAAGGGCCCAAAGACATCACAACCCATTTGGCTATTTGGGCCTAGAACTAAGTAAGTGAAAGTTGGAAAACAGGAAGCCCAAGTCCATCAAGTTGGTGCTCCAAAAAGGCCCAAGTGAAAAGGGAATGGATCTGCATCACCTCCTTGGTGAATTAAGGCTGAGACTGCCTCATTAGATCGGCCAAATTACACCATGAAAAGGGGTTAAAGCAGCTCCCAAAAGTCATTTCTCAACTTGACCACACAAAAATCAGATTTGCTCTCTAAATTTCCCCTCAACTTTTCTCAACTTTGTGAAGCAGCCAAACGACTCTTTTAGGGTTTGTAAGTAGGCTATAATCTTTGAAGACAAAGTAAGTAATTATAATTGTGTATTTAGTATAGTTTCATCATGAAAAATAAGAAATAGATACTCGTTATGCTTGCTGAAATTTGTTGGACAGCATGTGTGCAGAAAGTTGTTGCACACTTGCCCTTGTTTTGGTGATTTATCTATGGTTTGTGAGTTGTATTATGAATATAACTTGGTGTTCATAACATGTTTTGAGTTATAAACATCACCCTAAGGTTACTACCCTGATTTTGGTTTCATTTAATTTGTGTTATCTTAAGTGTAAAGTCGATTGGAACTTGTGGACTGTTGGATAGAAAGCTATTGCCTCACATCCTTAATGAATAATTTCTTACTGTTTTAGGACTTTCTCAAGACTATTTTTACGTGTAAATATTGCTGGAACAGTTTGGTTAAAGTTGGGATAGATTTGGAGTTGTCAATGTCGAAATGTAGTGAAGGAAGGTAACGTTATGCTATCCATTTTTAGGTTGTGTAGAATTGTTATGTGTTATGCTTTGTGGGTTGTTGTTAGACTGTTATGTAATTAAAATAGGCTGGATATGATGTGTACATGTGAATGTGTGTTATAAAAACATGATTAGGGGGCGAAAAGGTTGAAAGAAAACACTCGGGTTTATCCCACTTGCTGTCCATGTGTTATTTATTTATGTGATTAGGATGCCAAGGTGTATCTATTGGCTGCTAATGCTAGTTTTATCACCTACTATATTGTAGATAAGTATTTGGAGGAATGGAAGGTTATCTCGAGATGGTAACAAGGTCATATAACGAGGTATGTAAGGCTACTTGACTTTGTATTATTTGGCATGAAACATAGACCCTTTCTTGGTACATAAAGGCACTTACCAACTCTGATACAACTACTAACTGTGTCTACACTCTTTCATATGTTCATAGGATTCCATACATGTCACTTTCAAATCAGCATACACACGTAGATGACAAGTTACATGAGTTCTATTTGCCAAACAAAGTTCATGAGTTGTTTCATTTCATATGCATTTCATTAAATGTGTAACGTACTATTTTCATTGTCATATTGTCATGTATAATTATCTACATGTCACATGTTACATATACAGTCCTACAATTCCAATTTTGTGACCACCAAAAAGAACCATCTCAAAGGTAATTGAAAGGTAAAGTATATAGTTTTTGATGGGTGGTAGCCCGAGAGGTGGAAGCATCAACTAGCAAGGGATGATCCTACCATGGGTGGTAGCCCGAGGGGTTAAGGAAGAGCCTAGCCAGGGACGATCCCGATATCCCGATGGGTGGAAGAATCACCTAGCAAGGAAAAATCTTATTACGGGTAGTAGCCCGAGGGGTTAAGAAAGAACCTAGCCAGGGACGATCCCGATACAGTTATACCACCGATCAGTTGGTCATTTGTATTACAGCTGTGCACAGATTATAAAGTAAAGGAAATGAAATATAAAGAACATAAAGTACATGATCCCATAGTATAACTACAGGTGGTCTTTTATGGTACACCAGAGTACAGTCTCACTTGAATTGTTACTTCATATACAGTGTTTCCTGCCTTACATATTCAATATATTATCTTGTACGGATGTCCCTTATGGGGGACCTGCATTTCATGTTGTAGGTGCAGGTGCTAGTAGATCTCCCCAGTAGGAGTACAGGACATTCAGCTGCTGTTACCAAGCTCCAGGTTGCTTCGGGGCTTTGTGTATGTCTATAGCTTATATGTTTGTATTGTACAGTTTGTTGAGGCGGGGCCAATCCGAATCCTTATCAGATGTTTTTCTTTGTCTAGTGGCTTTGTAGACTATGTAAATTAAAGTGTAGTCATGTCTCGTACTTTAGACACCATGTCCCCAATGGCCTAATCATATGTATTTTTTTTTATTTGTTATCACCGTGTATTTTCTAAAAGACATGTCAAATACAGAAATCCTTTATAATATGTACAAAAAGTGCATAGATACAGGTTGGTTCTCTCGGGCCTTATTGGCAACGGGTGCCAGTCCACCCTAATAGAACTTGGGGCGTGACACAAAAGCTAAACCCACACATCATAAGCTATCTTGGAAAAATGATCAAGATGCTTTATTAATGTTGTGCTGGGGAGTTATTATTTCCCATGTCCATTTAGTACAACTCATTTGATGGTGGGAGTTGATGAGAAGTAGTAGCTAAATGTCCATGAGAAATTGAGGACAAATAGTAAAAAAAAGGAACAAAGGGGCACACCACGAGGGGTTTCACAACCCGTGCTGTGCTTGACTAGTTGCGAAAGTGCTCGTCAAGGTTGTTGCTGCTAGGAACATCATCGAAAGCCTCACTATGAGCCCTTGCATGACTTGTAGTGCACCCTACAATCCATGGAGGTTCTCGAGAAAGGCACCAAGACAGTGGAGATGCAAGAAATTTCAAGGCAAAGTGCAAGACTGCCTTTCTTGACTCGTTTACACCTTCACGAGTCGTGAAGGTGTTTGTGAAGAGGCGCCTGCCTGTAGACAGTTTTGAACACCAAGGGAAGCACCATGAAAGGTCCTGGATTTCATGAAAGGCACCAAGGCACTGGTAAATCCAAGTCATGAAAGCACACACCAAGGCAGCCTTCTACGAGTCATCAACACCTTCACAAGTAATGAAGGTGATCGTGAAACTTTTGACAGTTCCAAGCCAAGGAGGACACCACGAAATAGGTTCAAGGGAAATGAAACTGACCATGATCTGTGGTCTGTCCTATGAAGAAAAATGTGCCCAGATGTGTTTAAGTTTTCCTAATCCAACTAGGATTAGTTTTCCTAATTACTTAGCGCTGGGTTTTATGTAGTAGAAATAGGACTGTAACTATTTATTTTTTTTTGAACAACTTATTCCCCACTTTTTGGGGATGCTCTTGCATGACTTAATCACTTTATTTTCCAAATTTTGTTCCTAATCTACATGGCTTGATAGGGAGTATGACTTAATCAATTTATTTTCCAGATTTTGTTCTTAATCTACACGGCTGGACAGGGAGCAAGGAACTTGCCTGTATTTTTGCTTTCTTGGAGGGGGGTAGTGATTAGGAAAAAGATATCACTACAGGAATTCGAGGGAGGAAGCTTCACCTAAGAACTTGATACTGGGAGGTAATAGTTCTCTGATATCCAAAGCGAGGTTTAGTATTAAAAACATTTTGAATCCAGAAGGAGATGAATGGCATGCTTTTAGGAAGGATAGAAAAATGAACTAGAGGTTGTCTAAGTCTCTAGATTTTACATGCTATATAACAAACAATATATCCTCTGTTAAATGCTTACTAGTTATACGTCATGGGGAAAGCAACCCTAATCAACCATCGAACTGTCTAAGCCTTAGTTTGTTTTATTCACACTTGTACTCATAGCTAAGACTTTAGTTCAAAAACCCCATTTTAACTTTCCGCATTTAATTGTTTTGGGGAAATAGAACCAATAACCAAAATAGAATAACTAGTAGAGTTGTGTCAATCAATTCCCTGTGGGATCGACCCCAACTGTAAGTTGGGTAATAGACTACTAATGATCGTCCATATTTCTTTAAGGAAGTATGTTTGAAAATGGATTTCACTCCGAAAGACAATGAAAGTTGGGTAAATACGGGCAATAAGATTTTGGGGGCCGAAAGTAGATGGCTAAGCCAAAGTAGTGTCTTGGAGGGACAAATTAGTCACTTTGATCTTAAATGTACCTTACCCTAGCCCAATCTGACGTTACAAGCCACAAGTCCTAAAGTGATCCTAAAAAGGTCATTCGACAGTCAAGGTGGTGAAAATTAGGGCATGTATATGGTACATACATCTGTGTCAGTTAAAAATCCTTTGTGAGTGTGAGTATCTACATTCGAGCCTTTGTTTTACATTTACATACTGTGTTTGAGACTTCATTATAGTGAGGGCACTATCCTTGCACTATGTTGTTGTTAAACTAACTAGTTCATCTTTGCTCTTGATCTTATTTAGGCCAACCCTTTGTGGTATAATGCTTGAATGGATCTATGTGAGTCAGTTTGGGTGTGAGTGCATTGTAAGCTAACTTTGTGGGTGTTTCTGTGATGATGAAAGAGTTATTGTACGATTCCTGTTGAATACTTATATTTACGCGTTGTTATGTTTAGTTTCTGGTCATTTCTTGAGGACAAGCAATGGTTCTAAGTTTAGAGTGTTGATGATCCATGAAAACAAGACTTTTACACCTCCTAAAGCATATAATCATTGTGACTTCTTAGGTGTATCTATTAGTTTAATATGCGTTTTATGTTTGTTGTTTAGGAAAATAAGAATCTCATGGATTTCACAGACGTTGAGCTAATTTATGAGGAAAATGGACTTGCATTAGGCTGAGAATGTTTGGAAAAGCAAGAGGGTCATGTGGTAGGCTAGAAAATAACAACAATGCAGCAACAAAAGCTAAAACACAGACGTCACAAGCTATCTCGGATAAATGATCAAGCTACGTTGTTAATATTGTGCTGGGGAGGTGCTACTCCGATGTCCACTGGTATAACTCATTTGATGGTGGAAAGTTGATGAGATGCAGTGTTTAAACGTTCCAGGAGCAGTTGAGGCAAAACGAAATAGAAATGAGCAAAGGAGCACACCACCGAGGGGTTTCACGACCTGTTGTGTGCTTGACTGGTCGTGAAACTGCCTTTCTAGGTTATCGCTTCCAGTATCATCATTGAATGCCTCACCATAAGCCCTTGCACAACTTGTGGTGCACTCCACGAGCTATGAAGGTGCTCATGAAATTCACCAAGATAGTGGAGACGCAAGAAATTTCAAGGTAAAGTGCAAGATGTTTTTCATGACTCATTTACATGTTCCCGAGTCATGAAGGTGTTTGTGAAGAGGAGCCTGTGCGTGGACAGTTTTAAAACCATACATGGAAGGTCCTGGATGGTTGTCAAAAGCACATGAGTTAGGGTATAGCTCATGAAAGGCACCAAGGCACTGGTAAATCCCAAGTCATGAAGGCACACATCAAGGCTGCCTTCCACGACTAGTGAACACCTTCACGAGTCATGAAGGTCCTCGTGAAATTTTGGACAGTTTCCAAGCCAAGGAGGACACAACGGAATAGGTTCAAGGGATGTGAAATTGACCACGATCTGTGGTCAGACCTATGAAAAAGGGACGTGGCCAGATGTGTTTAAGTTTTCCTAGTCCAACTAGGATTAGTTTTCCTAATTACTTTGGGCTAGGTTTTATGTAATATAAATAGTACTTCCATTATTTATTTTGAAAAACTTATTCCCAACATTTATGTGCTACTCTTGCATGAATTGACCAATTTATTTTACAGATTTGTTCCTAATCAACACTGCAGGACAGTGAGCAAGGTTTCAACAATTTTAGTTGTGCATTTGACTATCATTTGAAGTTTTAAATCAATTTTCATCTCCTCCTATATTGATTGCTTACTCAAGAGTGGGCTAGCAGTTAGGAAAAGAATATCACAACATAAATTTGAATGTGAAAACTTCATCTAAGAACTTGAGATTGGGAGGTGATAGTTTCTTGAAATCCAGAGTTAGGGTTAGTATTTGAAACAATTCTGAGACCGGGAGGAGATGAATGATATGCTTCCAGGAATGACAAGAGAGGTGAAATACAGGTTATCTACCATGCTAGATTTTACATGCAATATGACGAACAATTTACCCTATTAAATGCTTACTAGTTATGCGTCCTAACGACCACAACCCTAGTCAGCTATCAACTATCTAAGCCTTAGTTTATTTTATTGGCACTTGTACTTGTAATTAGGATTTTATTCAAAACATCCAATTTTCCTTTCTGTATTAATTTGTTTTAAAAAAATAGAACCAACAACTTAAATAGAATAACTAGTAGAGTTGTTTCAAACTATTCCCTATGAAATCAACCCTGACTCTAAGTTGGGTAAATGATATGCTAACGATAGTCCATATTTCTATAAGGAAGTATGTTTGAACGTCATGAAGGAGTAGCACAGATCATAGCCCACACCATAGGTAGTGGTGTGGCTCATGGAGGGTGCCTTCACTTGGCTCCCATTATTTCGACCAAGGAACCATACAGTAGATGGCACCACTTGCCATGGTGCACTTCATGGCTTGTGAAGTTCATCGTGAAGGTGCCTAGGTGACATTATAAGGTCCATATTGGTAAGGTTGTCTTTGTAATTTCCTCTAACTCTGAGATTTTATAGGATATTTAATGAACCCTATACAATCCTAAATCAATCATTAATCCGTTCATAATATTCGATGCATGCCTTAAACACGTAATCTCAAATTCAATCTCTTAAAAACATCCTTTAATTGCTCCTCTCATGTTCAAGACGAAGTTTCATCAAGGCTCTAAGTTTCAATCTAACTTCTCTATAAATTTATCAATCTAACCTTAGGTATATACGATTCATCCATTATTTCCTTTCAATTATTGAGCTCAATCTAGACTAGTCTAATTTCATTCAATTTAAACTTCTTATGGTCTTAGTTAGGTTTCCATGATTTGTTCTTCAAACTTTAAACTTATGATATGGCTCATATTTAAACAATGATTTAAACATGTATTGAGTTTTTTCTCTCAGGTTGCATGGCTTTCATGATTTTGAACTTATATGACTTGATGATTTAGACAATCATGCATGGGTAATCTTAATTGTGATGCAAACGTTCATATAGTTATGGATTATGCATGTTTTCACTTAATTATCTTTATTTAAACTTGATTCTTATGTACCCATGCTTTACTTTCACCTCTCATTAGTGCAAGTACAAGGCTTTTATATGAGGTATTCATTAATAACAGGATTACGATTAAGGATGAAAGGACCCCAAAAAGTGTTCGAAAATGTGCCTCGAAAGTGCCCTCAATTATAATTTCCATATATCTAAATATCCATGCTTTATATCGAAAATCTGACATCATATTTGTGATCAGGGGGAAAATTGAGTGGAAAATGAGTATAACCTCGATTTTAGAGCAACCATATCAAAATTTGATTTCTAAAATCGATCCGCGCCCCTGGCGCGACGCGCCCAGGGCTCGAACCTATACATTTTTTTGCCAGTTTTCTTTTGTTCGATCCTATTTGTGTCTTGGGCCTAATCCTTCCAATGCATAAAATATCTATACTTAGTCATTTTTCAACCTCATATCATTCAAGACATTCCCCAAAATCATCTCTAACACTTAGACAAATATTTCACCCAAAATTCAAGTGTCCGAATCTCAATCCGGATCTAAAGGATTTCATTCAAGCTTCAAGTTCTCAATCAAATCTTCAACAAAGAAATCTCCAAGGTTGAGGTTTGTGGGTTTCAATCATTGGGTCCTTTCACCCGTGGTGCCTAATGTCCTTTTTACATAAATTGCATATTTCTAAGTTGATTTACTTATGGGTCTTACTTATTATGAATTTGGTTATAAAGTATGTTGGGTTTTCATAAAATGGTAACTGCTTAAGCATATTTTGAGCTATGAATCTATGATCCATTATGTGATTTGAAGAGGGGTTTTGATGTATCTTGCATGAGGCTATTACCAAGTGTTACTAGGTGGTTTTACATTGGGTTTTCTCATATAATATCACTCTTGAATTGCATGATTTTGTACTAGCTGTACACACTCGCCAAGTGTTTGATAAAATGTATGGTTATGGAATCTTGAGTTATTGAAGGTCTATTGCTTAGCATATGAGTTAAGTCACTTAATGATGATGTAAGAAATGTATATATGTGTTGATTTCATGAGTAGTATCTATAGTATTGCAAGTTGACATGCCTCGTTCGGGGGTGGTAGCCCGAATTACCATGTTGGGTGTATCTACCTCAACTGCCTCGCTCGGGAGGTAGTAGGCCCGTACAACCATGTAGGGGGGTTTGTACCTCAATTGCCTCGCTCCGAGGGTGGTAGGCTCATATAACCATGTTGGGGGTTTTGTACCTCAATCGCCTCGCCAGGGAGGTGGTAGGCCTTGGTCTCTATTATAATGGTATCTTCCTACAGACGTAATATGTTCTATATAAGCATGTTTTACTTCAAGCATCATTTATGCTTGCCATATTATTACTATGCTCAGCCATTGCCTATATATACGCATTTTGCTTATGTTGCCAATCTCTTGTTATATTGCATTCTACATACTTAGTACATTCAAATGTAGTAACACATACTCTATGCCTACATGATGTTACCATGTAGGAACCGGAGCTCCACTTGATCATCTTCCTCCTCCACGTGGCTAATACTATCTTTTAAGCAAGTTTGGTTAGTCCTCAACTCCGAGGATGATATCTTTTGATCTTATGTAATGCAAAGAATCTTTTCTTTTATTGTATGCTTTTGACTATGAGGGTGAGCTCAGATTTGTCTTGGCCCTCACTCAATTATAAGTTTAGAGGTGTTGTTGGACAAGTTATGTGATTATGCTTTGAGCTTGACTCTCTTGACTCTTGTATGTTTTTAAGCTATAAAAGACTCCCTTAGCCCCTTTATACTTATTTTATGTTCTCTTGCTTTTTGTTTAGCTGCTTCCGCGACCGAGAATGTGTAATGATATGCTAAGAGGCTTTTTTGGGGTCCCTTCGTATTCTCGATTCGTCATGTCACGTCTAGGTCCTAGGTTCGGGTAGTGACAAACTTGATCAGAGCACTAGGTTCTTAATGGTCCTTGGCATCTAACACACCGCGTCAATTAGAGTCTTATTCATGGTTGTGAAGTGCACCACGACTATGAGCAAGAGGCTGAGGCGTTTTAGGAAATTTTTCCCTTCTTCTTGATCTATGTCGTTCTATAGAAGTTAAGGTAAGGTTCCCCCCCCCTAATGAATGTTCTTTGCTATGCTAGATCATGCCTATCCCAAAAAGATGAAGATCTTGTACACTCGAAGAACAATCGACTCATGAAGTGTTCTGGGATACTATTGCCATGCTAGCTCAAACTGTGACTAATCAAATCAACCAAGGGGCCCAAGCCCTTCATGCTGCTACTTCAGCTTCTAGGGTAAGGGACTTTATCAATATGAACCCACCAGAGTTCTACCGGACTAAAGTGGATGAGAGCCCTCAAGAATTTACTAATGAGGTGCACAAAGTATTGTCTATTATAGGGGTTATATTGGAGGAGAATGCGGAGTTGGTAGCTTACCAACTCAAGGTGTGGGTCAAATATAGTATACCCAATTGAAAGCAAAGAAGGGGAACAACAATGTGATCCTTTGGGAAGGGTTTAAGGCGGTATTTCTCAACAGGTTCTTCCCTCTTGAGCTTCGGGAGGCCAAAATGATGGAGTTCATGAACTTAAAGCAAGGATCTATGAGTGTGGGGGAGTATGCCCTCAAGTTCAAGCAACTCTCCAAATATGCTCCAAAATTGGTTACCGACCCGAGGTCTAAAAGGAACAAATTTGTGATTGGGGTATCCGATTTGGTTAATGAGGAGTGTCATGCCGCTATGCTGATAACTGACATGGATTTGTCCTGCCTAATGACATATGCTGAACAATTGGAAGGGGAGAAGCTTAGAAAAAGGAGAAGTGTGAGGCCAAAAGGCCTATTTTGATAGTAAATTCCAAAGTCTCAAAGGTGGCTGGTTTCATCAAGGCCAAGGGTCTTCTTATGCTCTTAATAGAAGGTTCGCCAATGACAACCCAAGGGTCCAAGGGGACAGTGGCGTGGTGCCTAATGCTATGTGTCCAAATTGTGGTAAGGGTTATAGTGGCCCATGCTCATGGATACTAATGCTTGTTATAGTTGTGGGGAAGTGGGGCATAAGGTGATGGGTTTCCTTCATAATCGAAACAAGGGCAGGGATATTCGTCCATAAGGTGCTTGTGTTGTTCCTAGGGGGAGAGGTGGCCATTTAGGTGGTGCCCCAAGGCACAATCAATTTTATGCTCTTCAAGGGAGGCAAAGGGTATGAGTTACCTGATGTCATCACTTGTATGTTAAAAGTCTTTGATTTTGATGTGTTTGCATTGATAGATCCGGGTGCCACTCTTTCTTTTGTTACTCCTTTTGTTGCCAGAAAGTTTCATGTGAACCCGAATTGTCTTGTGAGTCTTATGAGGTGTCTACTCCTATTGGTGCATCTATTGTTGCTAGAAGGGTCTATAGAAATTTTCCCATTGTCATTTTGCATAAAATATTGCCTTGTAATTTTGTTGACTTGGATATGGTGGATTTTGGTGTCATTATTTGGATGGATTGGTTGCATGGATACTATGCCTCTATTGATTGTAGAACCCATACAGTCAAATTTGAATTCCCCAATGAACCCATCCTTGAGTGGGAGAGTCATGATGTGGTGGTCAAGCGTAGGTTTATTTCTTGCATTAAAGCTCAAAAGTTGATTTCTAATGGGTGTCTCTATCATCTTTTGAGGGTTAGGGATGTTGAGTCAAAAGTCCTTCCTATAGGGTAAGTTTCGGTGGTTAATAAGTTCCTTGATGTGTTTCCTTAATGAGCTTCCCATTGTTCCTCCCGTAAGGGAAATAGATTTTTTCATAGATCTTGTTCCTGATATTCAACCCAATTCCATTCCACCTTACTGTATGGCCCCGGTGGAGTTAAAGGAGTTGAAGGAGCAATTGAGGGATTGGTTGGAGAAGGGTTTTATTAGGCCTATCCAATCACCTTGGGGTGCACTAGTGCTATTTGTGAAGAAGAAGGATGGGTCCTTTAGAATGTACATTGATTACCGACAACTTAATAAGGTCACCATAAAGAATAAGTACCCTTATACCAAGGATTAATGATCTATTTGACCAACTTCAAGGGGCTAGTCACTTCTCTAAGATTGATTTTCGATCTGAGTATCACCAATTGAAGGTGAGGGAGTGTGACATTCCCAAGACGGCCCTCCAGACTAGGTATGGGTACTATGAATTCATGATTATGTCTTTTGGGTTGACCAATGCACCGGCTATATTCATGGATCTTATGAATAAGGTTTTTAAACACTACCTTGATTTGTTTGTGGTGGTCTTCATTGATGATATTTTGATCTATTCCCATAGTGAGGAGGAGCATGTGAGTCA
>JAPFFP010043715.1:0-12992 GCA_026153255.1 Solanum medicagineum | reverse complement strand
ATAGCACCCATCACCCTAGTGTGTGAGGTACAAACCCCTCATCAAGGTTAGTGATGATAGCACCTATCACCCTAGTGTGTGAGGTATAAACCCCTCATCAAATTTAGTGATGATAGCACCTATCACCCTATTGTGTTAGGTACAAACCTCTCATCAAGGTTAGTGATGATAGTACCCATCACCCTAGTGGTTGAGATGTTGACCCCTCAACTAGGTCACCCAGATCGGCCATGGACTAATGTAATACTTTATCTAGAATACATCATATACATAAGCTCATTTTATGATCATATAATTAGTCATATCATATCTCATGCTTTGGACCTTCAAGTCCTCAAGAAATCACATCCGGACATTTTATCAAACACTTAGAGTGAGTGTAATGGTAGTATAAAACCATGCAATTTGGAGATGAATTAATGTAAGAAAATCTATAGTAAACCAATCAATCACACCTTGCAACACCCTTAAGACATAGAAATCAAAAACCCTCACCAAATCTTACAATAGAGTTAAGATATATAGCTCAAAACATAATAAAACAATCACAACTTTACATAGCTTTAACATAGTGTGCAGTGAATTTCATAATAAGCAAGACCCATTTGTAAATCAACTTTAAGTAATGCAATTTATGTAAGAGGAGGCTTGGGTATCATGGGTGAAAGGAACACGTGAAAGAAACCCATATACCTTAGCTTATATATGACCTTGGTGAAGATTGCAGATGGAGACTTGAAGCTTGAAGAAGAACCTTGAAGGAGAATCCTAGCTTAGGATGACGGTTTGGGACTTGAGTTTGGGGAGTGAAAATATGACTAAATGTATTAGTGAGTTTTGGGAAATGTTTAGGATGATATGAGGGTGAAATTTGGCTAAGTATAGGTAAAAACACGTTTGGGAAAACTTGGGCCCAACACTTAGAAAATTTTCGACAGACTAAAAAAAATAGTCACAAAATATACTAGTGTGAGTCACGGATGCGGCGCACACTGCTCTCTGGAAGTCGCACTTTAAAAAATCATAATTGTTAATCTCTCGCTCTTAAATCGAGGTTAGACCCTTTTTCACCTATTTTGTCCCCCTAATCATGAATATGAAGTCGAAATTTGAAATAAAAAATGGATTTTGAGATATATGGGATTTAAAATTTTGGGCATTCCGAGGCACGTTTTCGGGCACTTTTTGGGGTCGTTTCAAGTATCAACTACCCCAATATCAAAATTCTAAAAAATTACTGAGCCTCCCCCACTAATAAAAGGGATCCTCTACTATGTCCACAACTAACCTAGAGTAAAAAAGCCAAGAACTCATACTCAAGTAAGCAGCAAAACACGTTGATGCATATACCAAGGTAGAATCTGAATAAAATAATACTAAAATGGGTGGCTGGCACACTTAAATCATACTTGTAGTATCCTCATCGGGAATCTTGACATCTACATATTCTGGGGATGCATAACCCTAGCCCTGACAGCCCTCATCAGTGGCGCCACCTTTGTCTCTAGCCTCGCTGTCTTTGGCAGGACCCCTACAATGTCGCTGAAAGCTTTGTTGGTCCCTTCCCTGGTCCTCCCTGTTACCCAGATCTTAGTCCCAACCTCTACAACTATGAAAGAAAGCTAACCTAGTGGCTTATGAGGTAGCATCTGCTAGTCTGGACTCTAGACAACCTTTGATCCAGCGGTCTAAAGCCCTGCATTCGAAATAACCCCGAGCTTTACTGCGCCGCCTATGGCGTGTGACATCAGCCACCCTTATGGCTCCGAAACTCTGACCTGTCACATAATATGGCCCTGGTTAAACCCTATGTAGCAATATACCCCTTGGTCCTCTGAATCCAAACCGACATCCTGGACATCACTCTAATATCGCGTGCATCTATCGCTACCCCCTTAGGACTCTAGATTGAACTTCTCCCTGGATCGATTATATTCGACTGGAACCTATGCTGGAGAAATGAGGCTAGGTTAGCTGGCCTATGTTTAACCATTAACTGCCCAAGAGTTTCTCATACCTCTGACATAATCACAAAGGCGACTGAGGAAACTGGTCCTTCTAGCTGATAAGGAGTTAGGGCATGCTCTCTCAGCTCAGCAAGCTCCAGAGACTGCTTCCTATCATGGAGTGATAGTGCAAACCTACTCAAGTTCGTATTCCATATGGTATATTTACGAGACATAAAAAAAGTCAAATCCTAAAATATCATAAAGGCCAATGGAAATATCGCACGACAAGAAGTAACAATATAGGAAGTATCCTAAACATTCCGTAGCCTCCTAAAGATAAACCATAGACGTCCTTGCACCTATCCATAGGTCTCTACTAGATGGTAGCTCTGTACAGCTGAGAGTAGTGAATAGTAAGCTATGATACCAACTTGTCACGACCCAGTACCGGTCACGATAGTGCCTGCTAGATCCCACCTATGGGCAACTCAATTACCAAACCCCAGGGCACATGTCCTAGCTCTCTAGTCAGAACCATAACCTATACAATAATATAAATAACTGCAACATACCCAGAACTTGGAAGTAAACTGTACTGAGCTACAATATACTCAAGGACATATCATATACATATATCAATAACCATAATAATATAAAACCAGGAGTGCTTCTACAAATATATCATTCTACTATACAAGCCAATATCTAAAAGTAAAAGATAGCTATCAAAAGGAAGGACACTGTGATGACGTCAGATTTGTCGGTGCTCACCCAAAAGAAGTCTCGTATACACTTTTGAATGTCCCAAATTAGCAATCACGGCCTGTACTTGGACATGCAACATGGGACGATGAAGAAATGTAGCGGGTAAGTACATGAAAAAGGTACCCAGTAGGCATCATCTCCCGACAGAGTGAAATATGATAGATCCAAAAGAGACAAATATAAAAAACTGCAATAGGTTAGTCAAATAGGTACTCAAATTAAGGAAAAAACATGACTGGAAACCCTCAAACCATAACAAAGCCAACCTTGAAGATAAACAATGATAGCTGAATCAACCAAAGTGATGAACAATGATATCGACTGAAAACGAAGTGTAGACCCATACTACAACTATCCCTATCTGGGACGTAGTGTTGTACATAGGTGTAAGGCCCTAATATTTATGCCTGTATGCCAACTGGAGCCCCATAAGCCTATGTCCATCAAGCGGGTCCCAAAATGAACTCAACAACAGACCATAACAATTATGTTCAACATCGAAGAAAAAATTTTATGCACTTAGATAACGCCAATAAATTTCCCAATGCCACTCATGCGACAATTATACACTACCCCATATAATGTAATTTTACACATTCACATCACAATCTGACACCTATTTGATGGTTAGAAATTATGCGCACACATGCAACAGATGTTTTTTGAAAAATGATTTTTATGTAATTTCGATGACATATGACTACATGATTTTCATGCAATAATATTCAAACAAGACATGGCTACACACACATATGGACATTTGTATGATTCAAAGCAACAACAACTACTCAATCAAGGTTACGCATATAATTATCACATACAAGAGCAACACCTAATTCGAGCACACAACCTTTGGAATATCATATCCATCAACAATTCTAACCTAGTGATATCAGTTTCAGTAGTACAAGAAAATTAGAGTCAATAACTTACCGAATTTGGATCTCAAGATTGAAAAATTAAAGGAGAAACAAAAATGATCAAAACCCTAGGTGCTGAAGTATCATCGGAAAGTTGCTGAAAAAATTAGATGATGGACCATTTTTTAATATGATGACTAGGCCCCTTAAAACTTAGGCACAGGTCCTACGAAACCCCGACAATAGGCCATAGAAATTTCTATTGCCCGTAGAACTTTCTATGGTCCATAGAACCTGGTTATTAGAGTGCCAAAACCCTAATTTGAGAAATTAGTTTCACGGACCAGCCTACAAGCCGTACATGGACATATTGCTTGTAGATTGGGTCGTATAGGCCCCCAATACATAGACATTTTTTGGGAACTTAAAACTTAAGGCTGTGAATATTTATCTACGGGCCATAAAGTTGGCACGTGGAATAGAGTACACAATACATTTGCTCACTGCAAGTGTTCTACGAGTCAGTGTATGAGCCATGATATGAACCACATCCCATAGAACTGGTCGTAGAATCACTTCTTGTTGGTTATTCAGCCCAAGATGGCTGACTTGGTCTTATACCCACACATCCTTCACAAAACACACTGGTACCCTATATGTCACTAGTCTAGAGTCAATATATTACAACCAAAAGGCCAAAATTAAAGTACCTATAAGTCCAAAAAATTATAAATAAAATATCTTGGATTGCCTCCTAAGTAGTGCCTGATTTATTATTGCGGCATCACTTGGACAACTTGGTTACTTAGAGTTTACCAAGTGCCTACACTTCCATCTTCAATTCATCATCCCTCTTCATTCATTGACAGATGTTGAAGACTACTTTGTCATTATTCAATTGAAACTTGAGTTGGCTTGATTTCGTATCCACTACTGCTCATCCAGTGGCTAAGAAGCGCATGATTGGGACTTCAAAGTCGACTTCGCAATCAAAGATCACAAAGTCTACGGGGAATATGAATTTCTCCACTTTGACAAAGACGTGATATAATATTCCCACTGGCTTCTTCAATGTTTGGTCAGCCATCAACAATTGCATGCTCGTAGGAGTAGGGGCTCCCAGTCCTATCCTCTTAAACACCATAAGGGGTATCATATTGATACTGGCACCCAGATCACATAATTCCCTTGCGAAATCAACATCTCCGATGGTGCAGGATATGGTGAATACTCCGGGATCTTCTCGTTTCTCCACTAAGGACCTTGTTGCTATCAAACTGCAATGGTGAAGCTATTGGGAGAGATATAAGGACACAAACTATGTACAACCTTAATGGATCTTGTAAATTTGGTTTCATAATGTTTTGGACCAAGATGATGCCCCATGGGGCCTACACAATCCATGTAGGGCTTCATGGACCGTGTGGAGATTCCTTGGAGTGGCCCTTGGATGCTGGGCCCTTAAGAGTAGGGTTCTATACTAAGGTACACTATACTTGGACCCCTCACGCTTTATTTCACACTTTACTGACCGTGTGGTGGGCAGTGTGGTGGCCTTGTCTTGAAATCCCATATTTTTGGGACCAAGTGTAGTTACACGGCCAAGTACATGACCCGTGTGAAGTGGTACTGCCCGTGTGGCCACCCGTATGGTTTCCAAAGTGCATATATTCTAAGTATTGGATCACCATCTTGGATTGTTGTCAAGAAGAATTTTCTAAGTGAAGTAATACAGAGGACCATACGGTCCGTGTAGAGTGGTACGGGCCATGAAGTCGGACGTGTGATTACCTTCGTCAAATTTTTCTAAGTATCGATCTTCAAGATCAAGCTAAGTTCACTATCAAGCCATCAAGTCAAGCTTATTTATGTGGTTTAAGGTCATCATAGGCCTCCTTCATCAAGGCAGGTTCAATGGGATTCCATTGGCTAAGTTTTTCATAATAATCGGTGGAAGGGTCAACTTTAAATGGTCATATATCTTAGCAAAAAATGAACTGATTCATCCACAACCTATTAAATTAAAGGTCTTTGAATTATTTTTCCAACACATTTGTTTTTACCTCATTCCGAGTTTGGATCAATATGTCATGCCCCTTTTTGTAAAGCCCGTCTGTGCAGTGTGTCCTGGAATTTGCCTAAGTGAAGCCTCACGGGAGGGTTTCACAGTCCGTGAAACCTCGTACAGACCATGAGACTTTCTTACGGCACACCTGGCAAGAAATGAAATTTTGCTTTATTAATGGTCTTTTTGTAATTGTGGCTTCTCCTATGAGTGTTTTATGACTTCCTATGCTATCTTAATACCTCCAAATGACCTAAAATCAATTATCTTCATTCAAAATTCATCCTTACACTTAGAAATTCTCTCAAGTCACTCTTAATAACTCTCTCAGAGAACTCCTGTAAGTATTAAGCTTGGGGATCAAGGAAGGGACCATATTGATATAACCATGAGCTATTCCTATGCATGAGTATCATGATTATGAATTACTGTTTGGCTTTTGAGCCTAGATATGCATTGAATGGATTTGAAATGACTATTGTATATATTTTGAAAGCATTTATATATATATGTATTCTCGTGGGATGTATTGACTTAGCACCGATGGATTGGAGGAGTAAGGGCTATCCCCAAGGGTTGTCTCCCTTTCCTAAAACTATGTGCCAGTATAAAGCCATTATCGAAAAGACTGAGTTGTAAGGAAAGGTTAATTTATTGATATGATATTATAATAACCATCCTTCTGAAAAGGTATGGTCGTAAGGAATTTGACTGTAACGACCCCAAAAAGTGCTCGAGAATGTGCCTTGGAAGTGCCCAGAATTGTAATTTCCACATATCTCAAAATTCTTGTGCGATATCGAAAATCCGACTTCATATTCCTTATCAGGGGGTCAAATTGAGTTGAAGTTAGGCCTAAACTCATTTTAAGAGCAAACAATTAGCAATTTCTATTTTCCAAAAATGCAAATTCCAGTGAGGTTTTCGTACCCCTGGTGCGACACGCAAAGGGTGCGCCTCAGTGTACTTTTGTGCGCACTTTTTTACTTTGGTCCAAGACTTTTATGTCTTGGGCCTTAGTATTCCCAAATGCGAAAATACCTATGCTTAGCCATTGTTCACCCTTACATCATTCTAAACATTTCCTAATACTCACTCAAACACTTAGCCAAATATTTGGATCTTAAGGTTTTCATTCAAGCTTCAAGTCTCCATCTCCAATCTTCATAGAGTACATCTCCAAATCTAAGATATGTGGGTTCCTTTCATGGGTGAAACCCAATCTTCATTTTACCTAAACTTGCATGATTTAAATTTGATTTACAAATAGGTCTTACTTATTATGAAATTCACTGCACACTATGTTGGGATTTATGAAATTGTGATTGTTTTAGCTTGTTTTGAGCTATGAATCCAAGATCTAGTGTGAGGTTTAATGAAGGGTTTTGATGTATATTGCTTGAGGGTGTTACCAAGTATCTATTGATATTTTTACATTGGATTTTGTAGCATGATGACACTCTTGAATTGCATGGTTTTACACTAGCAATATGCACCCTCTAAGTGCTTGATAAAATGTCCGTTTATAGTTTCTTGAGGAATTGAAGGTCCAATGCATGTCATATTAGTTGAATGACTATATGATGATTGAATGATGATGAGAGGATGATGAAAAGGAATGTATGTATATGATGATGAAAGGAGTGTGTATATATATATATGATATTATGTCTTTAGTGTTGGGGATGGCCAAGCTTAGCTCCAGGGGTTGTAGGCCCAGGTAACCTTGTTGAATGGTTTTTACCTTGATTGCCTTAATTGGGAATTTGTAGGCCCGGGTAAATTATTGGGGGTTTGTACTCCATCAACCTTGTTAGGGGGTCTGTACTCCACCAATCTTGTTGTAGGGGGAGGGGTTCGTACTCCATCAACCTCATGAAGGGGTTTTTACCTCATGCGCCTCTCCAAGGAGGTGGTAGGCCTTAGAATTGCACTACGAATAGTCACTCCTTACACTTATTTTATGATCCATATAAGCATGATTAACTATGAGCATCTTCCATGCATGCCATTTTTCTATATGTACTCATTGCCTACGCTTATGCATTTTGATGATGTTATTATCACTTGTTGCATTATATCCTACATACTTAGTATATCCAAACGTACTACCGCATACTCTATGCCTAGATGATGTCACCACGTAGGAATCGGAGCACCACTTGATCATCCTCCTTCTCCATGTGGCAAGCACAATTGTCTCTCAAGCTAGTTGGTGAGTCCTCCATTCTGGGGGCATGGCTAGTACTAAGACTATCTTTCTTTTATATATGTATTGACTATGATGGTGAGCCCGATACTTGTCTTGGCCCTCGCTCTTAGTTAAGTAGTAGAGGTGTTGTTGGACATGTTATGTATCAATTCTATGAGTCTTGACTTTATTGTTTCTTGATGTTATTATATGGAAGTTTACCCTTAATCCCAATTCCCTTGTTTATGCGTATCTCTAAATGTGATATTTAATTTCTTCCGTGACCAAAGATGTGTAGTTATATTCTATGAGGCTTATTTAAGGTTCCTTCGGGTTCCTCATTTGCCGGTAATGTCTAGGCATTAGAGTTGGATTGTGACAAAGATGGTATCAGAGCACTAGGTTTTTAGATCCTCAAAGTCTGACACACTGCGTTGATTAGAGTCTTATTCATGGTTGTATTGTGCACCACAACTATGGGTAGGAGGCTATGACAGTGTCCATTATTGTCCAAGTAAGGCTAATGTGGTGGCGGATGCCTTGAGTAGGGTGTCTATAGGTAGTCTAGCTCATGGTAATGGTAGTGATAAAGAGATGGCTAGGGAGGTGCATCAGTTGGCTAGATTGGTATTAGGTTGGAGGAGTTTGGTGATGGTGATGTTGTTGTTATGGATGGTTCTAAGTCCTCCTTGGTTGATGAGGTTATAGCAAAATAAGATCTTGATCCCTCCTTGTTTGAATTGAAGGCCTTGGTGAAAGAGGGCAAGGTGGAGGTTTTCTCCCAAAGGGGAGATGGTGCCCACAGGTACCAAGGTAGGTTGTTTGTACCTTGTGTTGATGGCTTGATAGAAAAGAAACTTGATGTGGACTATAACTCTTCTTATTCTATACACCCCAGTTCCATAAAAATGTATAGAGACTTGAGGGGTGTGTGTTGGAGCAGAGATATGAAGGGGGACATTACCGAATTCGTTTTTGGTTGTCATAGTTGTTAACAAGCAAAAGTTAAACATCAACGGCTAGGTGGCCTAACCCAAGACATAGAGATTCCTACTTGGAAGTGGGAGGTGATTAATATGGATTTTGTGGTTGGGTTGCCCAAGACTAGAAAAGGGTTTGATTACATTTGGGTTGTGGTTGATAGGATGAAAAAACAACTCATTTTCTATTGGTTAAGACCACATATGGGGCTGAAGATTATGCAAGGTTGTACATTCATGACATGGTAAGGTTGCATGGGGTTCCATTGTCCATCATATCGGATCATTGTACTCAATTTACTTCACATTTTCGGAGGTCCTTCCAAAGTGTTCTTGGTACAAGAGTTAAGCTTATTATGGCCTTTCACCCTCAAATGGATGGCCAAGCTGAAAGAACTATCCAACCACTTGAGGATATGCTTAGGGCCTGTGTGTTGGAGCGCAATGGTAGTTGGGATGATCATCTTCCATTGATTGAGTTTTCCCATAATAATAGCTACTATTCTAACATCGGTATAGCTCCTTTTGAGGCTCTCTATGGTAGGCATTGTAGATAACTGGTTGGGTGGTTTGATGTTGGTGAGGTGGCCCTGTTAGGACTAGATCTGGTTATGGAGGCTCTTGAGAAGGTTAGGATAATTAGAGAAAGGTTGAAGACGGCCCAAAGTCATCAAAAGTCTTATGCCGATGTAAGGAGACGGGAGCTTGAATTCAAAGTTAATGTTTGGGTTTATTTGAAGGTGTCATCTATGAAGGGTGTAGTCCATTTTGGTAAGAAGGGAAAGTTGAGCCTGAGATATATGGGTCCTTATAGAGTTATGAGAAAGTTTGGCAAGGTAGCTTATGAGTTGGAATTGCCTAGTGAGATGGATTTAGTTCATCCGATATTTCATATGTCCATGTTGAGGAAATATCTGGGAGACCCTAATGCTATTGTGCCTCTTGATGTTGTGGGTGTTGTTGAAGACAATTTGACCTATGAGGAGGTTTTGGTCCAAATCTTCGATAGACAAGTGAAGAGGTTGAGAAACAAGGATGTGGCTTCCGCTAAGGTCCTTTGGAGCAATCAACAAGTTGAAAGTGCTACTTGAGAGGCTGAAGCGGACATGCAAAAGTGCTATCCTTACTTTTTCCACTCCACCCCAGTCTAATGTATTGATCTACGTCCTTTATATGATCTCAAGTCTTAAGTTCGGCCCTCATGTCATTGCATACTTTCATGTTCAAATTGACAAGTTCATGATGATTTTATACTTATGAAGAGATTTTTCAAATGATGTGTAAGTGCATTGTTGCATCTTTATGAGGGGTGAATTTGACATGTTTGTGTCTCTCATATACGTCTCATTGATATTCGAGGTCGAATGTTCCCAGGGGGAGATATTGTAACGACCCCAAAAAGTGTCTGAGAATGTGCCTCGAAAGTGACCGGAATCGTAATTTAAAATATCTCAAAATCCATGTGTGATATCAAAAATCCGAGTTCATATTCTTGATTAGGGGGTCAAAATGAGTGGGAAATAGGTCTAGCCCCAATTTAAGAGCAAACGATTAGCAATTTCATTTTCCCAAAAGTGCAAATTCTAGTGAGGTTTCCGCACCCCCGGCGCGATGTGCCAAGGGTGCACCTCAGTGTATTTTTGTGCCCAGTTTTTGACTTCGGTCCAAGTCTTTTAAGTCTTGGGCCTGAGTTTTCCCAAACTCAAAAATACCTATACTTAGCCATTTTTAACCTTCAAATCATTCTAAACATTCCCCAATACTCACTCAATCACTTAGCCAATACTCTACTCCTAAATTCAAGTCTCAAACCTCATCCAGATCTTAAGGTTTTCATTCTAGCTTCAAGTCTCCATCTCCAATCTTCATCAAGTTCATCTCCAAAGCTAAGATATCTTTCATGGGTTCCTTTCACCCATGAAGCCCAATCTTCCTTTTACCAAAAAACTGCATGATTTAAAGTTTATTTACAAATGGGTCTTACTTATTATGAAATTCACTGCGCAGTAGGTTGGGGTTTATGAAACTGTGATTGTTTTATCTTGTTTTAAGCTATGAATCTAAGATCTAATATGAGATTTGATGGCGGGTTTTAATGTATATTTCTTGATGGTGATACCAATATTTATTGATGGTTTTACATTGGATTTTCTAGTATGATAATACTCTTGAATTGCATGGTTTTACACTAGTACCACACACCCTCTAAGTGTTTGATAAAATGTCCGGTTATGGTTTCTTGAGTTGAATGACTTTATGATGTTGAGATGATGATGGTATGATGATGAAAATGAATGTATGTATATGATGATGAAAGGAGTGTGTGCCTCTGTGTATATCTATATATGTATATATATGATATTATCTCTTGTTAGGGATGGCTAGGCCTAGCTCGGGGGGTTGTAGGCCCGGGTAACCATGTCGAGGGGTTTGTACCTCGATTGCCTAGCTCAGGGGGTCGTTGGCCTGGGTAACCTTGTTTGTGGTTTTTATCAATCAACCTTGTTGTGACGTTTGTACTCCATCAACCTTATTGGGAGATTCGTAATCCATCAACCTTGTTGGGGTTTTGTACTCCATCAACCTCATCAAGGGGTTTGTACCTCATGCGCCTCTCCAAGGAGGTGGTAGGCCTTGGAATTGCACTAAGAATGGTCACTCCTTACATTTATTTTATGATCCATATAAGCATTATTTACTACGAGTATCTTCCATGCATACCATATTGCTATATGTACTCATTGCCTATGCTTATGCATTTTATTTATGTTACTACCAGTTGTTGCATTGCATCCTACATACTTAGTACATTTAAACATACTAACACATACTGTTTGCCTACATGATGTTACCATGTAGAAACCGGAGCACCACTTGATCCTCCTCCTCCTCCATGTGGCTAGTACGATTATCTCTCAAGCTTGTTGGTGAGTCCTCCATTTCGGGGACGTTGCTTATGACCCCTTGCTATGTACTAAGACTATGTTCTTTTAAGTATGTATTGACTATAAGGGTGAGCCCGGTTGCTTGTCTTGGCCCCCGCTCTTATCTAAGTAGTTGAGGTGTTGTTTGACATGTTATGTATCTATGTTATGAGCCTTGATTCTCTTATTTCTTGATGTTATGATATGGAAGTTTACCCTTAGTTCCAATTACCATTTTATGCTTATCTCTTAGTGTCATTTTTAATTTCTTCCGTGACTAAGGATGTGTAATGATATTCTATGAGGCTTGTTTGGTTTCCTTTGGGTTCCCCATTCACCGGTCACTTCTAGGCCCTATGCTTGGGTTGTGACAGTGACCATCCACTGAAAAGGAGAGGTCATAAGGTGTGATATAGATTACCCTTGGCAAGTAATTCTCTCATACCAATGTGGTGTCTTTAATGAACTAATTCATGTAATAGCTCACATGAGTTTGATTTGTCGGTTATAGTCCATTCCCACTATAAATAAGCATTTGTGCATTTCTTACATCATTGGTTTCAAGGCATATCATAGGCTAAATCTCTTTCTATATAACTCTTTCTATATTATGTGCCTTTTTCATCAATCATTGAATGCAGGTGTAGTAAGTCATATGCATAGCATCCCACATACTTAGTACATTCAAATGTACTAACGCATTCTTTTGCTTACAAGATCTCACCATGTAAGGACCGAGGACTATGCTCATCCACCGTGCAACGTCTAGCTTAGATCTTGAGATTTGTTTGTTGTGGTGAGTCCTATGTTCCAAGGACCAACCACCAGTCCTCCACCTATGGTGTTTTATTTATGTTATTTATTTTGAGGGTGAGTTTGGGGTATGTCTTGGCCCCCGTCCCATCTTATGACTAGACACATTGTTGGAAATTTTGTTGACTCTCATTGGATCTATATATTATGTGTTGTATTAGAAGCTTATGATTATGTTTATATATTGGATATGACTATTATGGATTAACTATGAGAATTATGATTTGTATATATGTTTGATGTCGAAATGTGGAAGATCCTAAGTCCCGTATTGCCGCCATAGAGTAACACATACTTACCCGCTTCTTAGTTCTTATGTGCTATGTGTTGTGTGAATTAATGTTAATCCCTATCCTTTTGACATCCCCATTGTCACGACCCGACCCCGGGGCCGTGACTAGTGCCGATTAGGCACCATTACAGATACGGAAGCACAAATTACTAC
>JAPFFP010043714.1:0-12994 GCA_026153255.1 Solanum medicagineum | reverse complement strand
TAAATGTTGATTTTAAATGCAGTCTTAATTACCAATGTCATTTCCTCATTGTTCGTAGAATATACATTCATGTACATGGATTATTTTGAAAAGTTATGTTATGGGTAATTCAATTTCATTTTATGTTATGATTTTGATGAAAGGTTGGTTATTACAATTTTGTTATCACATATATGTCTTTGATTTTGGCTCTTTAAGCATTTTGGGTTCTTGTATCATTTTGTATATGAATGGATCATTCCTATGCATGAGTATTATGACTATGAAATTATGATTTTGGCATTTGAGACTAAGTATGAATTATTATGAATGGTTTTTGGCTTTTAAGCCCAATTGTGCATTGAAAGGATTTGGAAAATGACTATTGCCTCTTTGAGAGTATGTACATGCATATTGTAAGTATTCTTGTGGGATGACGACTTAGCTTGTTGTGTTGAGGGTCTTGGGGTAGTTTGGGCTACTTGCATGGCATGTTTCTAATGAGTGTAGAAGCCATAAGGTTGTAATATGATGGGTAAGGATGGTCGATCTATTTAGTCAACTACGATGGGTTAGTCACTTCTCTAAGATTGATCTTTGGTTCAGGTTTTGTCCCCAAGTGAGGATAAAGGTAGGTGATATCCCTAGGTGTCTTTTTGGATTAGGAGTGAGCGTTATTAGTATTAATGGAGTTACTTGTTTGACTTATGCACCGGTAATGATTGTGGGTTTCTTGAATAGGGTCTTAAAACCCTACCTTGCCATGTTTGTGGGTGATTTCTAGTAACGAAGTATTGATTTGTTTAGAGCTTGTGAATCATTTGGGGGTAGTGTTGCAATTCATGGAGGATGAGAGGTTGTTTGCTAAATGTGGCAAGTGTGCATTGTGGGTAGCAAGAAGGTGGTTAGAAGTCTTTAAGAATTATGATATGAGTGTGCATTAGTTTTTTTCGGGTAAGGCTAATGTTGCGGTTGGTACTCTAGGTAGCCTAGCATGTGTTGTTGATGGTGGCAAGGAGGAGACTAGTAGAGTCCATCGGTTGGCTAGATAGGGAGTTAGGTTAAAGGAAGTTGAGAATGGTAGTATTGGGTTCTTGATGGTTCCAGATCTTCTTCGGATAAGAGGACTAGATTAGGCAAGGCCTTGAGTCCATCTTATCAGAGTTGGAAGTCTTGGGTGAGAAGATGATAGAGTGGAGGTTGTCTCCCAAGGGGGAGATGGTGGTTATGGTACCAAGTGGGTTAGGTGTATTTAAGATTGGCAATTGAGTTGAGGATTGTGAGTCCTTAGAGTGTCGAGGGAGGTTGGCAAAGTTGCTTAAGTTTGGGGATTGCCTTTGGGTGTAGATATGGTTAATACGGTTTGTCCTGCTTCTAGGTGGATGTGATGTGTTGGTGACTTTAGTGTTATAGAACACTTTGAGGTTGTGGGTGTTAAGGAAGGTAATTTGACTTAATAGAAGGTCTCGGTGGAGGTGTTGGATGGATAAGTGGAGAAGTGGATTGACAATGATGTAGTGTTCTTCAAGGCCCTTTGGGAAGAGTCGTCTATTTGTATGTGTCTCTTAGGGAGCCGGAGCAGGCATGGAGGAGCAATATCCATATCTCTTTCATTCTATTCAAGCTTATGATAACACATCAAGTCCTTTTATGATTTCAAGTATTGCATTTCAGCCCCTATCTCATTCATATGCATTCATGTTTAAGTTGGTAAGTTTATGATGATTTTACACTTATGTTGAGATTTTGAAAATTGTGTTTTAAATGTAATGTTGCATCCATATTGGGGTTGATTTGTTCATGATTACTCTTGTATTATACATCTCGTCTACATTCGGGGACGAATGATCCCAAGGGGGAGATATTGAAACGACCCAACCAAAAAAAGTGCTCAGAAACGTGCTCGGAAGTGCCCAGATTCTTGTTTCCCATATATCTAAAAATTCGTTTATTATTTTGAAAATCCGACTTTATATTCGTTTTTAGGGGGTCAAATTGAGTGGGAAATGGGTCTAACCCGAATTTTAGAGCAACCGTATCAAAATCTGAAAATTGCAAAATACGCTATTTAAGAGAGTCCACTTTAAAGGGGCATATCACTTGGCACACAAAGAACTAGGTGGCCCACGAATTACCTACTAAACTCCCTTTGAATTATCCTTCTAACGCACTTCGTTTCACCTCATTCTAAGTTCGGATGAAGGATTTATGACCATTTTCATAAAACGAAAATGCAGTTTCCAGTGAGCAGTCTGTTGGTCCAATTTTCTCTTGACTTCGGTCCAAGATTTTAAGTCTCGGGCCTAAGGGTTCCCACACTTTAAAATATATACACTTAGCCTTATTTTACGCTCATATCATCCTAAACATTCCCCAAAACTCACTTAAACATTTAGACTCATAATTTCACCCTAAATTCAAGTCCCAAACTCATGACCAGTCTTAAGGATTTCTTCAAGGATTTCACTCAAGCTTCAAGTCTCCATTAAGGTCTTCTTCAAGAACCTCTCCAAAGCTAAGGTATGTAGTGTTGAACCATTGGGTACTTCCACCGATGGTCCCTAAACCCTCTTTTAATTAATATTGCATGATTTAAAGTTGATTTTACATCTAGATCTTGTATATTGAGAAATTTACTACACAGTGATTTTAGTTCATGAAAGTATGGTTGTTTTACCTTGTTTTGAGCTTCAAATCTTGGATCTAATGTTGGAATTGATGAGGGGTTTTGATGTGAATGTCTTGAGGGTGTTGCAAGGTGTTGATTAAAGGTTTTACCACTGATTTACCTGCATGATTTCATCTCTAAATTGCATGGTCTTTTACCCCCATTACACACCCCCAAGGTGTTTGATAAAATGTCCGGTTATGTTTTCTTGAGAAATTGAAGTCCCAAAGCATGAGATATGATATGAATGATGTTATGATGATGAAATGAGCTTATGTACATGATTATTCCTACATGAGGTATTGCACTAAAGCTTATGATGAATCCTATATAAAGTGTTGCACTAGACCATGCCTAATCCAGGGGGATAAGAGCCCGGGTAACCATGCGAGGGGTTTATACTGGACAACCTAGGATGATTGGGATGTGACCATAATCAACCGAGTTGGGGGTTTGTACTCATCAACCATGTGAGGGGTTTATACTTCACCACCTAGTATGATTGGAGTTTGGCCAACATCAACCATGTGAGGGGTTTATACCTCACCACCTAGGATGATTGGGGTGTGACCATCATCAACCAATCATGGTTAGAAAGCTAGTTTGGTCTCTTCTTCACATATGATATCTTATATTAGCATGGTTTACTTAAGCATATTTTACTTATGCATTAATCATACATGTCATATTGTTATATTATGCCTATTGCCTATTGTTATGCATTTTGGATTATGATGCCTATCTATTGTTGCATTGCATCCACATACTTAGTGCATTCAAATGTACAATTGCATACTCTTTCCTACATGATATCACCATGTAGGGACCAGAGCTCCTATTGATTCGTCTTGTGGCTAGATGGATTTTTCAAGTTAGCCTTTGGTGAGTCCTCCATTCGGGGGACAAGGAATATTATCTCACACTATGTATTAAGATTCTCTTTGCTTTATCATTTACTTATTACTATGAGGGTGAGCCCGGTTGTATGTCTTGGCCCCCGCCATTATCTATGTAGTAGAAGTGTTGTTGGACAAAGCTATGTATTTATGCCATGAGTTGTTTCTATTATCTCTTGACTCTATGTTATGACAAGTTCTCCCTTAGTCCCCTTTTCCCTTATTTCAATTCTTTAAATGTCATTTAATTGTTTCGCGACCAAGGATATGTAATGATATGCTATGAGGCTTGTTTGGGGTTCCTTCAGGTTCCCCATTCGCGGGTCACGTCTAGGCCCTAGGCTTGGGTCGTGACAATGACAGTCCCTATGCACAATTAGTACCACTTGTTTCATCCGTTCGGTAATCCTTGAGAAAGATTTATCCAAAAACATGCCCCCTATAATAGTGCCAGCACAAGCTTGGCTATTTTCATCAAGGGCACGATAAAAGATCTCTACCAAGGCATCATTTACAATGTTGTGGTCAGGGATGCTTTTGAAACACTTAGTAAACCTCTCCCATATAGTACTAATCGAATCACCCTAAAGTTGCTCAAAATTGTTGATTTGATCTTTTAACTTGAGATTCTTCAACCTCAGGAAATATCTTTCCAGAAAGGCCTTCTGCAAATCTACCCAATTGGTGATCGAACGTTATGGGGCAGCACTGGCCATAAGAGATAATGGGAAATCACACAATCCCACATCATGCATGGATAGATTTTGTGTCTCCACCACACTTTTGCACAAAAATGCAACATTATGCAGATTGTTGTGTGGATCCTCTGATGGTAGACCAGCAAATAATCCACAGTTTTGGAGCACTTGAAGTAACCCACTAGAAACAATGAAATTTGTGTCGGTTGGTAGTGGTGGCAACACAATAGCCCTAGTAAAATCCATAGTCATAGGATTCAATTTATATTGATTCCTCTGATAAGCATTGTCATTGAAATCCCTCGGTTGTGGAACATTCTCCAAAGGAGGTGGGTTTACATCCCTATCATCAACATCAACATTCCGATAAAAAGCTTCATTAACCGTGACATTGGCATTTGCTTGAGCCATTCTTCTCAAAGTGCATTGGATCTCTAAAGAAATTGGAGCTAAGGGATTGCCTTAACTCTTTGTGTTGGACATACACTAGCTAGTATACTCGGCAAAGAAACAAAACAAAAACAAAAATAAAATACAAGAGAACTAAGAAATTAACACTCGAATTACAACTACTAGTGAACTCAATCAAAGTCTAGTCATATTCCCTGGCAACAGTACCATAATCTTTGATCATGCCCAAGTTACACCTCTCTTTTGGAGGATAAAGCAGTTGTTGTCAAATATACAACCTAACTAATAAACAATTCAAGTATTAACTAACTCAATTCCCTATGTGGGGGTTGCAATTGTTGACAAGAAATTAAACTAAACTAACTAAAAGAAGAGACAATCAATAATGGAGAGCAACTTGGGAAATTGTTTTCCCCATGATTCACCAACTCAATATCCCGGGATAACCCAATTCTCGACTAGAGTATAGCATGTACTACGGTAATTTAAATTCACCAAGCCCTTTGGTCAAAGGTGAGAGGCAAATTTCATGATGTGACTTGGCCTATCTCCATAGTTTGCAATACTAATCATTACCTATAGTCCCAGTCAACCTCACCTTGGTCTAGTTTGGTTGATTAGATGAGAACACTTCATCAAATTCTCTTAACCAATCGCTTTTCCTATTCATTACCACCTGGATCGGGAAGGTAACAATCGGCAAGTTCTAATGTTGGCCACCACTAGAAAATATGCAGTATTAATAGGATTGATTAATACATGTAAATACTCATTCTAGGAATTGCAAATTATCCGGCTCTATTTGATTAGATCTTCATGGTTCCTATGACCCCAAATTATGGGCTTAGCTACTCATGCTATGGGTAGATAAAAAAAACTATGAATTGAGAAAACATAATTAATATCTTACCCAAATAGATTGAAGAACAAGCAAATTCAATTTGTATTGAGAATCATAAGGTTAAAAGACACAATGAATACACAAGTGTATTCTCCCCTCTAATATTTAGTCTCTAAGTATGAAACCCTAAAAAAGTACTCTAATGACATTGTCTACTCTATTTTGTTGTACTCCTTACTAAAAATAACCTAATTATACTATTTATAGTATTTACAAACAAGTCCAAAAAAATGAAAAACTGGTCGGCGAACCCTATGACATGCAGTTACAACTCGTGAATGGGTTTACGAATTGTAATCAGGTCTCATGTTCAACTTATTGAATCTTGGAATTTACTACTGTGAATCCACTTTAGAAGTCATAGTCTAATCTATGACTCGTATCGCCTTCTCGCACACTTCATCATCAGTATCTAGTCTTACTCTTGAAATTTTCACGAAACCCCTCTTTACGACTAGCAGAGTGATCTACGACTCATACAAGGGTCTCGTATAACTGAACTTCATACTTTCATTCTTCACTAGAAATCCCCATGAAACCCACTCTACGACTTGTAGATTTCTCTACGACTCAAAAAGGGTCTCGTAAGCCTTCAAAAACTAGAAAAGTCTGCGATTTTCTCTAAAAGCCACGCCAACTTGCTTTCTTAAAAAAACAAACATAAAAACACATAAGAACCACAAATGTCGCATTGAGAGCATACAAAAGCCTAAGTTTTAGGCATTAAATGTGTTGTATTTAACAGCATATCAGTCCATCATCTTAGGTAAGTAATTCTTGGATATCGGAGAGGCTTTGGTGGATATTGAGAGGGAAGACCTGTGATTTTGGGTGAATGAAAAGGAGATGGTATTTAATATGTTCAATATGATGAAGAAAGCTAAGGACCTCTAAGTGTGTCTGTAAGTGATAGATCTTGGGTGACTTGAGAATGAAAAGACCAAGTCTTGCCACGATGTTAACTATGGACTTCTTGGGAGGCAACCCAAGGGTATTAGTAAGCTTTTATTTCAATAATGTTTGTTACCTATGCAGGTGTTTGAAAATAGAGAAATTGGAGTGGAAGCGAAAAGGGTAACATGATGAGTTAGATCGGTAGACCGCTAAGTTGAAATGGTGACCACCAATTTGATTGCCATTTGGGTCATCTGATAACTATTGAGGTATTGCCAAATTAGGCGATCGAAGTTGCAATTTGGAACATCGCTAAATCAAAAAGGCGTTGGACAATTTCACCGCTTCTTGTGACTGGTGAAACGTTTTAGTTACTGCCAAAAAAAGGAAATCACTAATGCATTCAATGTACCGCTGAAATTTTTTTGGAAGAGTGATTCAGCATCACTGACTCCTCATGCCTAACCGAATTAATTAAGGCTTTTCAAATGACATAACCTTTCAAACCCCATATTCTCTCCTTTTCCCTCCCATCGCAAGCCAACCCTCCCTAGAGTTTCTTTTCTCGTGTTCTTCTTTAGGTTAAGTGCATTCCATCAACAAGACTCTCTTTTGAAAATTCTCATTTGTGGTGCATCATCATTAAGTTATTTCTTTAACCCTTTACTTTTCTTTTGAAAATGAAATGATGATAAGGGCATGCTTAGATTTTTGCGAGGTTGATGATCATAATATGTGATTGAAATCTTGTTTGAAAACATGTGGGTGATGAGTTTTAATAATTCAAGAACCCTATGCTTCATTTTGTGACACCCCATAAATCTATGCTCTTATGCATCCATGTTTCACACCTCATTTAGTTAGGTTTGGGGTGTATTAGGTTTATGGGAGACTCCTAGTACCCGAACGAGTTCAAGAATTCGCTAAGAGTTGAGTTTTGGGTGATGGTTCATGCAAGTGTCAACTTTAAACAAGCATAACTTTTAGCACATTTGGACTTGGGTATCCCACAACATGTCAAATTAAATACCTTTGAGTTATATTTCCAACACACTTGGTTTGACCTCATTCCAAGGTCGGATGAGGGAGTTATGACCATTTTTGCGAGGCCCTCCTGTGCAGTGATGTCACACGGATAGTTTGACGGGCAGTGTTAACTTGATAGGCTATATGGATGGATTTGGGCTAGGAAAAGACATTTTTGGACAAAGTAATAGGACGCCTTTTGATTTAGCTTAGCAATGCACTTGGTTTCACCTCATTCCGATGTCGAATGAAGGAGTTTTGTTTGTTTTTGTGAGACCCTCTTGTGAAGTGGTGTCAAACGGACAGCTTGACAGCCAGTGTGGCCTTTGACAGGATGTTTGGAGCAGCTAGGATTGGAAATGGCCATTTTTGTATCTAAGGAAGGTGGCACATCCATTGGAACAGGTCGTGTGGCTCGCCACTGACCGTGTGGATGGCCACAAGGTGTGCCAAAGGAAGCTTGTTGGACTTGGGGAAAATGTGGCTAAAGGTGGTGCCACGGGCACTGTTGACGTGCTATGTAGAAGAACCATAGAACCTGGGCATGAGTAGCCTGGTCTCATTTTCTGCACTAAGTGTGGTGCAACGGACTACTAAACAAACCGTGAAGCACCACACGGCCCGTGAAGTGGTCCGTCAAAGTGACATCAATGCTAATGTTTTCTCAAGTGTTCCTATTCCATTTTTCTGTCCAAGCCTTGTCTCACGGGCCAAGCCTCCAGTTCAACATAAAGAAGTCTTAGTGATAGCAAGAGAAAGTAGATAGTATCCCCGAACTTGAGTACTCACCAAGCTTATCTTCGAATAATCTCACTAGCCACATGGAGGATGATCAAAAGGACCTCCGGTCCCTACAGGGTGATATCATATAGGCATAAAGTATGCGTTAGTATGTTTGAATGTATTAAGTATGTAGGATGTAATGCAACAAGACATAAGCCAATGTAGTCAAAATGCATAAAAATAGACAATAGATAAGTATAATCTCAATAGATAAGTATAATCTCAATATGACATGCATGATCAATGCTTAAAGTAAAACATGTTTATAAATCGTATAAATTGCATAGAATATTATACATATGTGGGAAGAGACCTCAACCAATGAAGAATAAGACCAAGCGAGCTATAACTTGGAATCTTAATGATTACCCCTCATCGGTAAAGAGTTGGTGTACTTGCCAAGGTAAACCATAGTTCACCTTATGGGAGCTTGTCCCATTTTGGAGAAGTAACCCTCCTTATGGGAACCTCTCCTATTTTGGGAAGGATTTCATGAAAAACATCATCTTACAGGAACCTATCCCATTTGGGAAGAATTTTGAGAGAAAGTGAACTAAATGAATCCACTAGTAAAGCAAGGGTAAAGTATACTCCTATATTGGCACATAGTTTGAGGAAAGAAAGCATCCCCTCATACATCGGTACTAAGCCTAATCCCATGGAATAATTAAAATAATCATATCTTTAGTAACTTGTAATGAACATAGAATCATAACATGAGTAGCTCTAAAACATCTTTGACCTCTAATTGTGAGCTTAACTTTAAAACATAAGAATAGATCATCATCAAACATTACCCTTGCATTAACATCAAAGGCTCACAAGAGGTAAAATCTTTGAAAGAGGGCTTAATCCGGCATTATAAAATCATAGACATTTTCACGAATCCAATACATCCTTTGAAAGTCCAAAATAATCATAAAGTCACTTGACTCATAAATCATACAATAGATCATCAGTAACTTTAAGAATCCTTGAAAAGACATTTTATCAAACACTTAGTGGATGTGCAATGCTAGTTCAGAATTATGCAATTCAAGAGTGAAATAATATCAGAAAATGCAATGTAAATAAACCCACCATCATATTACAAAACCCTCATGTAAGATACCTTGAAATCCATCACTAAATCTCATAATAAATCATTGTTTCATGACTCAAAACATACATAGTCTCAATAGACAAAACCAATTCATAGTATAAGCTTGAGATAGATAGACATGCATATTAAATCAACACTTCATAAAACCCCAACATATTTCATGTTTATAATCCATAATAAAAGATACCCATAGTTAATACAACTTGAAAACATGTAATTTTCATAAAATAGGAAGATTGGGCTCCATCGGTGAAAGGACCCAATGGATGAAACCCACATACCTTAAACTTGGGTTTTCTTGATGTAGAATTGAAGGAGACTTGAAGCTTGAATGGAGTTATTGAGATCTGGAATTAATCTTGAGACACTTGAACTTGGATGAAATATTTGGTTAAGTGTTGGAGATGGTTTTAAGAGGGTCTTCAGTGATATATAGTTGAAAAATGACTAAGTATATGTGTTTTTATGCATGAGTGGGCATGGGGCCAAGATGCCAAGTTTTGGGCCAAAACTGGAAAATCAAGGAAGTGCAAACACTACTCCGCAATGGGTCTGCATTGTGGAGGTGTCTCGGACCCACACTGTTTCTGAAAAAAACTGCAAAAATCATTTTTCGCTAAGGGTCTCAAAAATCCAGGTTATACCGATTTCACACTCAATAGTTCCCCTGATCAAGAATATGAAGTCAAATTTTTGATATCATGCATATTGAGATATATGGAAATTACGATTATGGGCATTTTCAAAGCACATTTTTGGGGCATTTTGCGGTGGTTTTGGGGCGTTTCAGTACTGTTATGTGTCCTATGTCAGCTGAGAAGATGACAGATAATCTTTATCACTGAGGAAATGAAAGGCTTTGTGTCTGAAATAAGACCAGGGACTTCCCCTCATGAGTGATTAGTCCAGAAGATTTGAGATGATTGTCTTGTTATAGGACTTGAAACTATTGTTAGGGAGCATGATATAGGAGAGGTTCACCCAGGATACTCAGATTGGTTAAAAAAAACAACGGCCTTTGCAAGTTAGACCAGAAAGATCTATAAAAAGGTCGATTGATCATGAGGCAGAGATAAAGATAAGGGTTGAGTTGGCCATGCGTGATTACCTCGCTATTCATTAGGCAATAAGAGCAGACTTAGAGCATGTTGAAGCTGCTCTAACTCAAAAACAAGCAAACCTTGAAGAAGAAAGTGCTAAGGTAGCTCAAAAGGAAGTTTTACTTCAAGGGCAGATTAAGTTGGTGATAATTAGGGGGACACAAGTTGCAGAACTGGTGGTATCTCAACTACTACAGTTGAGGGATTGTGATCAGAAAATTCAGACAAATTTTGACCAAGAGAGGTCCCAGTGGATCCATGAGAGGGGAAAGTTGCGAGAAGAACTAGAGTCAACCTCAGCTCGAGAAAAATGTGCTAGAGATATAATTGTTGCTCGTGAGCAGCTGATATAGGGGTGGGATCAAACTTTCAAGTCGCTTCGTGCAAAGGTCCATCATCTAGCTGATCAGCGCTGCACAAATAGTCTTAGATTACCAAGAGATGAATCATGCAGAATTTCTGGCAGGGGTACCTAATCTTGCCAAGTATCTCACATCCTCCTTGCAGGATATATATTTGGGGGTAGGAGGACATTTGACATCGTGTGACCCGTCAGTGAGAACTTCGAAGGCTTGCGCATGGTTGGTTCTTGGGGCATGAGTCTGAAAGCTTTGGTTTAGTTGCGTTGCAGTCTGTTAGTTAAGTTGTTTCCTTTCATCCACTGTTCCACCTTTTATCTAGTTGAGTCTATTCAAATTCTAGTTCTATTCATTCGTCAATTCACAGAACTTTAGTTTAGTGATGTTGTTTGTGTCTCAAAATTTGTTGAATGACATTTTAAGTTATGATTATTTCAGTTCTTATGTTCTTAAAAGCTTGTCTTTAAGAATATATATTATATAATTAAAAAATAATTTCACCTCAAACTATGAAAATATCTTATTCACGCACTAGCATGATACGTAGGCAACCCAACGAGTTCGATCAAAAGCTACTAAAGTATATATTGGCAATGATAACAGTTATAATAACAAAAGAGGGAAAACATGTCTAGATATGTCGGGATGAACATAAGGACTCCCAAGGTAAGAATGAAAATATATAATATATGATTGTAACCTGCAAAACTTTTAATGCTAATCCACTTGCTACTTCACGGAGAGTGTGGGAGAGAAGAGAGAGAGAGAGAGAGAGAGAGAGAGAGAGAAAGGGACAAAAGTAATTTAAAGGTGATTGGTTCGCGGTTAAGCTAGTATCGCATCCATACTATAAAGGTCAAAAGGGAAAGAAAAAATGTCCCGTTAAGATGAAAAAGAGGTGGACCATGATAAAAACCAGATGGTTTCATCGGAAGAGGTCACAGTAGAGGAATTAATGATGTTGAGACAACCAATGGTTGAAATGTATGAAGCTTGGATGAGTAGCCATGCTCCACCATCTTCAATCCATGAATATTTGAGTTCCAATATGTCATCCCCTATCCCAGTCCCAACAAATAATCCAATTTATCCAACCGGATTTGGCCCACAAGTTAACACTTCCGACTCCGCTGGAATATCCACTGTACGCCCTATGGCTATGCCAATGATAAGTAATCCTCTTTCTGTGCAAGTTATGAAAACTAATACAGTCCCGTAGCCAACGCTAGTGCCTAAATCCAATGATGATCCCCTATCTCAAGTTCAAAATGATCAGGGCTATGCCCCTAAGCTAACTTTTAAAATTCCAAGCTCTTATCATCATAGTTCCCCTGTTGAGGTTGCTAAACCCACTAAAAGTGAGGAACATGAAGAAATGGCTAGAAAAATGAAAAGTTTGGAACAAAGTGTGAGAGACATGCAAGGATTAGGAGGCGACAAAGGCATCTCATTTAATGATTTATGCATGTTTCCCATGTCCACTTACTTATCTGGTTTAAGTTTCCAAAGTTTGAGAAGTATAATGGCCATAGAGACCTTATTGCCCATGTAAAAAGGTATTGAAATTAAGTAATGGGTGCTAGAGCCAAAGAGGAATTACTCATGGCTTATTTTGGAGAAAGTCTAATAGGAATTGCATCGGAATGGTTTATAGATGAAGACATTGCCA
Organism: Solanum medicagineum; assembly: GCA_026153255.1. Lineage (NCBI taxonomy): Eukaryota > Viridiplantae > Streptophyta > Magnoliopsida > Solanales > Solanaceae > Solanum > Solanum medicagineum. Next base: position 508 of record JAPFFP010043714.1, on the reverse strand, counting down.
ACTGGCATACCTGGGATGATTTGGCTTGGTGTTTTGTGCAACAATTTCAGTACAACATTGACATCGTTCCAGACTGCACCTCACTGGAAAACATGAGAAAAAGGACCACTGAAAACTTTTGTAATACATGATTGGATGGAGAGAGCAAGCTGTTAGGGTTAAACCCCCAATGAAGGAGTCAGAGATGATTGATGTCTTTTTCCAAACACAAGAACCTGACTACATCCATTACTTGCTTTTTGTCGTTGGAAAACATTTGCTAAGGTTATTAAAGCCAGAGAAATGGTAGAAGGTGACATCTATCACACCCCATGCCCCGTTAGGGTGGACTGGCACCCGTTGCCGATAAGGCCCGGGAGAATCAACTCGTACTATACGTTTACTTATGCTTGTCACATGGGATTCGTACCTCTAGCATGCTTTAAAATAGATAAATAGTGATAATAAGTCGAACGGGAATGCATATGACTAGGCCGTTGGGGCCCCGGTGTCTAACGTACGAAACATA
>JAPFFP010043713.1:0-12995 GCA_026153255.1 Solanum medicagineum | reverse complement strand
GATTCAACAGAAATTAAATATTCATAGCGAAAAAGAACATAGACAAGAAAACCTCAAGATAAAAAATTAGGGTAGTTATGGACCCAAGCTACTCAGACTTCACTAAGGCCCATAACTACCCACACCCTATCAAAAAAGATGTGCGTTATCCCCAATGCACAAAATCAAAATAAAATAGAACATAAAGGGTCGAAAACATACCTAGACGCCTAAGCGCTAGTGTGTGCCTAAGTCTGACCACCCTCCTCCTGCAGGATAGTCTGCTCAATAGTGGTACTCTGTCCGGAGGGACCAGCACCCCTCACTTGCTCCGTCTCTCGAACTCATCTCATCTCCTCATCATGTCTCGATCTCCTCAAGACAAGCTCGAGCTCCTCCTCCTCTATGAACCTCGCACATATGCATCTTTCATCTGGCTCATCATCCCCAATGAGGGGTCTCTTCCCGTGGGAAGGATGGATAGTCTCCTCAAGAGCAAATAAGTCAACCATCGACACCGGAGATATAGTCTCAGGTAGTGCAACTAGTGCCGTAAGTGTTGTTGTCATGTCAGCTTGGAGCTGCTGGATCTCCGTCCACATAGCTGACCAATCCAAAGGACGGGCCTTGCCCAATCTCCGTTGTACCCTCTCCTTGAAGGAATCAATGTGGGCATCCACAGTAGCTATACAGTCTTGAGTAGTAGTTACCGCAAATGTCTATGTCTGACTTTCCGAGTCTGTAATGGCCCGACGGACCCATAGCTTAATCTGATGAACAAGTTAAGTCAATTATGACTCAGAATGTGATAACCTCGGCACCAAGGACTGTATAGATGCAGTAGACACGTAGACCATGCCCACGCTAGAAGCCTGTAAAGTAGTGGCTGGTGGTGTAGGAACAACAATAGTGGGCCTACTCTCCTCAACTGCCTCGAGCTGCGGGGGCCTCTCTACAGTAGTAGCAGCAGTAGGGGTGGCAGTCTCAGAATCCTCAAGTCGTGGCGCTGGGGTGAACATATCGAGCATAGGTGGAGGTTGTGCTCGCTGGAGTGCCACCGGGTTCTTTTCAGCCTTGATCAGGTTGGGATCTAATGTATGTTGGTCCTCAATCATCTGGTCTAACTGGTGTAGTATCTCCACCCTCGACTCTAGACAAAGCTTCTATATCAAGTAGGGGAATGGGATGGAGGTGGACCTCTTTAGTGCCGCCTCATGAATCTGCTTAGCAAGGAGGCGGGCCCAGTCAATCTCAAAGCCAGCTAATATACTGGCAAACAAAATTGCACGCTCTGGCGTCAGAGAATTATCAGCAAGTGTCAGCTGGATGCATGAACAAACAACTGCCTACCAAAACTTGGCGAGGAAACTGAGCGAAGCCTTAACGATAGGCTCCGAGTGAGTAGTGACCCATGCAGGTCCCAGACCCTGCTTAGCAATATACCTAGCCACCCATCTCATCAAAGTGGCTCGCCTCTCTGGATCTTTCATCACAAGTGGGTCCCTCATCTACCCCACCCTGTAGTCAAACTCTATAGTGGATTGCGGGGAGGAAATCCAGGACCAAATAATATACGATGGATGGTGGCGTCCGATATATCCACCCATGGGCCCCTCACTCTTATCTCGGTCAATCTGGGCTGAGCGAGGGGCTTCTTCCCCTTGGGAAGAGTGAGATGAATGGTGGTTGCATATGAGGTATAGAACTCCTTCACCATGGTCGGAGAGTATCATCCAAGAGATGTGGTCAGCCACACTCGAGCCCGTATCTAATCATCTTGTCTTGGAGGCTGGGGACATAATGGAGTCTGCCGGCAATAACTTTGGGCTCTTCATGGATGGAACAGGCTGGCTTACCCCGCTCTCTTGTCTTTGTGCCCTCCACATATATCTCCTGTATACCCTTGATGTACCACCAGCTAGTGAGAGTATCCAGTGTAGATGATGATGATCAGGGTGCGACGGAGGACACTGCCTCTGATATGTCCTCAAACCTCCCTCAGAGCTGGACCCCTCTTTATATGGAGTCATTTGTGGTAAACCGTTCTCAGCGTTGCCTCCTGTCTCAAACTACGAAATGCGACTAATAAGAGCCTGAGTGTGCCCAGCTCCAGCAGTTGCTCTGGTCTAGAGTCTATCTGCCTCTGGATCCCGACTGACATCTAGCACTTCTAATGAGCCACTTAGCTGAATGGACTACTCATCATCTGATCATCGCTGAGCCTTCTCTGCATGGTCTGGATCTCATCGCGTTTGGCTTTTGGAGCCATAGTACCTGAAACATAAACATATATGCACCCTAGTTAGCCCCAACAAATCAAAATTGGAATGTAATTAAATTATCTGAGTTGAGTTGCAGAAGGGTTTTACGGAAGTACCTTTACAGGTTGTAGTGGATACTATGAGCCGTAAAGAGCCTTCGTAAACCAGTGGTTCAAACAATCTTTGTTACTGAAAAGTATATGAGACTAGGCACGACTTGTAAAGTGGTTTCCGAGTCGTAGACTGGATAGTAGAGATTTCCAATGAGTAATTAATTCCAGGCAGGGATCTACGAGACCTATCTACGAGGTGTAAAGTGATCTAAAACACGTAGAGGGTGTCATGTGATAGACACTCAGAAACATCAAGTTTCTAGAAAATTGTACAAGGGTAATTACAACTTGTGGATTACTCCACGGGTCGTAAAAGCCACTGATGAACTAGAAAACTCAGTCACCTAAGTTTCTAAGTCCACCACACGAACCTCAAAAGACTTTTTCAATCAACAATCTTACTAGAATCGAAGAAAAACCTATGCACCCACATGATTTTTGTACCACAACCAGCACCTCCAAACATGTTCAACACAAACATCCCATTGAAAGTGATCAAGCATGAATTATCCTAAGATTCCGATCATTTCTAATTGATTACTATCAAGATCATGTACCTATGTCATCACTCACCAATTCACAAACACAATCATTCACTTTCATATGGTGAGTCACTCAATAGGCACAACAACTATCCAAAACATCTACACAAGACCACAATGCCCAATTCCGGACTCAATCAATAATTCAAACATGGGCAACCAATTTCGACTAACAAAATTTAAATTTTAATATAGATTTGTGTGTCTAAACACCATCCCACATAATTTTTAAATCAATCATTCAAACAAAGCAAATTAAGGGTTTTAATTAAATCGAAAACTTACCAAGAATTAAGACTAAATCGAAGAAGATGAAGGAGGTGAGTAGGCGTGAAACCCTAGGCTGCCGGAATTCTTACCAAAAAAGGAGTGTACGGTAGCCGATGGTGATTGAAAAATGAGGGGTATGGCTAGGTTGGGTCAATTTTGTAAATTTAGGTCAGAATGGAGTAAAAATAATTTGACCCCTTTATTTATACATTGATCGGGTCAACTGAAAGTTAATGGACCTGGACTCTACGAAACCCTGATTACGGGCCGTAAAAGGTTTCATGGCTCGTAAATCATGGTTTCGTACAACATTCAAATCCTAGTTTTCAGAACTAGGTTTAACGGACCAATCTACGAGTCGTAAAGTGATTTATCACTCATAGAGTTGGTCGTGCAGACCTCAACACTTAATAAAATTTCAGAAAACTTACATGCTGTCCATGAGCCCCATTCAGGATTTGTAGTTTTATCTACAAATCATGAAATTGGCTTGTGGACTGGAGTGTGTATTTTTCTGCTCACTGGAAATCTCTACGAGATGAGGTACGAGTCGTAAAGTGTTTTATGGGCTGTAAACCCAGTCGTAGAGACTCAACTTGGTGCTCTTCTCAGCCAAATTGGCTGACTTGGTCCTGTACCTGCATACTTTTCATAAAATACACTATTACCCTATATACAACAGCCTAATGTGCAAAATTACAATTAAAACATAAGAAAATAAACAACCTATGAACCCACAAACTGAAAATAAACTTATAACTATGCTATTACATAAAAAATACTTGGGTTGCCTACCAAGTAGCGCTTGATTTATTATCGCGGCATGACTTGAACAAATTGATTACTCAGACTTCACACTTCAACTCATCTAGATGCTTCATGGACTGACATATATTGAAGACAACTTTTTCATCATTCAATCTAAACCTGGGTTGACTGGCTTCTATGTCCACTAGGGCTCGCCCAGTGGCTAGGAATGATCTACCAAGATGATTGGGACATCGAAGTCGATTTCACAATCTAGGATCACAAAGTCTGTGGGGAATATGAAACTTTCCACTTTGACCAACACATCACACAGTATCCCCACAGGCTTCTTCACCGTGTTATCTGCTATAAACAACCGCATGCTAGTTGGAGTAGGGGCTCCTAATCCAAGCTTCTTGTAGACTGCAAGGGCATAAGATTAATGCTGGCACCTAGATCACATATTTCCCTTGCGAACTCCACATCTCCAATGGTGCAGGGTATGGTGAAAGAACCCGGATCTTCTCTCTTCTGAACCTTGGACCTGGTAGCAATAGCACTGTAATGTTGAAGCTCTTGGGAGAGCTCTTAACTCACAGTGCGCTTTTTAGTGACCAATTCTTCATGTATTTGGCATGCCCCAACATCTTCTCTAATGCCTCAATGAGAGGGATATTGATGGAGAGTTGCTTTAACATGGAGAGGAAAGTGCTTGAACTTGCCTTCCTCCTCCCTCTTTTTGATTCTCTGAGGAAGGGAGGAGGCCTTGGAATGGGCTTCAACCTCTGTGGCATATCAGCCGCTTCACTCACCCCATCCTTACCACGATCATCTCCTTCATCCACATCCTTTGCCGCAACTATCTCCTCTTAAATATCTTCTTCATCAATCGGCATGATCAATAGTGCTCTTGCCACCCTGAGTAGTAACCACCATACACTGCCCTTCAATTTTAGGATTTTGCACTATATTGTTGGGCAGTACCCCTCTGATGCTGATTAAGTTGAGTCGACACTTGATCGAACTATTGGTCCAATTGTTTGATAGCCACAGAGTGAGCTCTATTTTCTGATTAATACTTGAAATTTCTGATGTCATGCCCCTTAGAGACTCATCCTGTGTCTTAGCCTTCTTCAATAGGTGATCAAACATCTCCTCAATTTTAGAACTGCTTGCACCTGCGTCGCGGTTGTGTGGCAATACATAAACTGAAGCCTTCTCTGCGAGCCCAGTCTGCATCTGGACCCTGTTCCTATCATAACAACCTCCGCGGTTGTCCCTATAAGCTCCATCTCTACCAAAGTTCCGACCTTGATTTCCTTGACCTTGGCGCCAATAGTCTTGATTGGACCCTTGGGCGTTAGTCCGGAAACCTCCTTTTGATCAGCAACAAAACATGTGTACTCATCATAGTATGGCTCCTCGTACATGGGTGGACTTGGATATTGATGAACCACTACATTCACTTTTTCTTGGCTCTGCTTCATCATCACCACCATACCTGTGCGAATCTGTTGATGCATGATTTCATTAATTCTAGCTTGCTCTGGACCAACACTAAGAACACATAAACTTTTTATGGAAGCTCTATCTTACTTCTCCTATGCACAATTTTTCTTGACCACTCTTTTCATTCACTATACAATCCCTACAAATGGTTGATCCAAAAACATGCGCCCCATAATGGTGTCAGCACAAGCCTAATTGTTCTCATCAAGGGCACAGTAGAAGATCTCCACTAAGGTGTCATCATCTATCTTGTGGTCAGGGACGCTCCTTAAACATTTTGTGAACCGCTCCCAAGTAGTGCTTATTGAATTACCAAGAAATTGCTCGAAGTTGTTGATCTGGTCCTTCAACTTGAGCTTCTTCATTCTAGGAAGTACCTCTCCAAAAAGGCCTTCTACAAGTCTACCCAACTAGTGATTAACTTTGCTAGAGCTCAGATAGCCATAATACAGTATTGCCCGAAAGAGATAATGGGAAGAAATGAAGTCCAACAACATGTGTAGATAGATTCTGCGTTCTCATCACACTCTTAAAGACAAATGCCACGTTGTATAGGTGGCTATGAGGATCCTTCGATGGCAAACCCCGAAATAGCCCACGATTCTACAGCATCTGAAGTAACCCACTCGAGACTATGAACTTTGTGTCTGTCGGTAGTGGTAGCAACACAATGGCCCCAATCACCTCCATAGCCATATGAATTAACCTGTACTGATTCCACTGGTAAGCATTGGCATTGAAATCCTGAGGCTGTGGAATGTCCTCCAAAGGAGGTGGGTTCTCATTCTCAGCATCCTCATTATCATCTCTATTCATAGCTGCATTGGTCGCATTGTTGGAGTTGTCTTGGGCCATTCTTCTTAACGTTCTGTGGATCTCTAGATCAAACGGACTTAAGGGATTGCCTTGACTCCAAGTGTTGGGCATACACTACACCTACACCCTGAAAAGAAACAAAAACAACAAATAAAAGTAAAATAAGGGAACTAAGGATTAACACTCGAATTACTAATGAATTCACAAAGTCCAGTCGTATTCCCCGGCAATGGCACCAAAATCTTGATGTCGCCCAAGTTATACCTCCGTTTTAGAGGATAAACCGATCGTTCTCAAGATATATAACCTAACCAAGGTTAGGGTCGAACCCACAGGGAATACATAGACTCAAGAAAATTCACCAATTTGCAATCCGAATAATTAACCAACTTAATTCCCTAAAGGGGGGTTTGCAATAATCAATGAGAAAAATAAAACTAACTATTACAAGAGAGAAGTCAATAATAGAGAGAAACTAGTGTATTGTGTTCCCCATGATTCCCCAACTCAGCATCACTGGATAACCTAATTCTTTTCTAATGCATAGCATGCAGATTAGTAATTTAAATTCACCAAGCCCTTTGGCCAAAGGTGAGAGGTGAACTTCACTATGTGACTTGGCCCATCTTCATAGTGTGATTACTTACCATTACCTATTAGTCCCAGTACAGCCTCCCCTTGGCCCAGTTTGGTTGATTAGACGAGAACACATCAATCAAATCCTGTTAATTAATCTCTTTTTTTGTTCATTACTACCTTGGTCCAGTCAGTAACACTAGACGAGTTCTAATGTTGGCCACCACTAGAAAACATGTAAAACGACAAGAGTTAATTAATACATGCATATACACCTTCTAAGAATTCTGAATTATCCTGTTTACTTTATTAGCTGTTCATGATTCCCACAACCCTAGTTGTGGATTTAGCTATTCATGTTATATGTAGATGCATAGATTATGAATTGAGAAGATATAATTGAACACTTACATAATAGAATTAAGAACAAGCAATCCAACTTCAATGAAAATCACAAGTTTCAAGATTGAATTAAACGACAAGTGTTCTCAAAGACTCTCCAATATGATCTTACAATTTGCTCTCTCAAAATGTTGAGTTCTCTGAGTGCTAGGCAAAAATTCTGAAAAATAACCTAAAGGACCTATTTATAATAACTAAACAAACCCTATTTTGCCAACTCTTGATTCTTCTAGCAATCTTACTTAGAAGTTCCTCAAAGTAGGAGAGTTTCTTCAAAAATAAAACACAGGACAACCCAAATATGTTAAAGGAAAGTTCCCAATCTTGAGTCCAGTAGTTTTCCTCAGTATGATAGTAATAACCAAAGGGCTCTTTTCATGGACATAAAAGAAGCTTTTCTCCTTATTAACCATCTAGCCAGACATTTTCTCATATCCATTGATAACCTTCATTATTTGTAGGATTGAGTTTTTTCCCTTGACCCAAACAAAATGGTATCATCAACACAAGCAAGATGATTTATTTAAGGGCTCCACTTAGGCATGCCATAGTCAATATATTTTCCACCATAAAACAAAATTTTCAGGCTCCTAGATAACACTTCAGCAATAATGATAAATAATATAGGAGATAAAGGAACCTCTTGTTTAACACCTCTGGATGATTGAAAAAAGCTATGGGTCTGACCATTAGTGAGAACAGAGTACCAATTATTATTTATCATTCTCCAGACTAAGTCAATTAGCACTTCTGAAAAACCAAATCTTCTTAGCACCTTAGTTAGAAAAATCTAGGAGACCCTATCATAGGCCTTTGCCATATCCAACTTAACCATCACATTGTGACTGTAATTTCCTTTTCCAATGTCCCTTATGATTTCCTATGCTAAAAGGATATTTTTCACAATATTTCTACCCTTGACAAACCCTGATTGATTCTTTGAGATGATTTTTAGAACCACTGCTGATAATCTTTCTAGTATTAATTTAGAGAAAATCTTATTCACAAAGTTACAAAAATTGATAGGCCAAAGATCCTCTAGTTTTTTCACCTTCTCCTTCTTTGGTATTACCACCAAATTAGTATGAGACGAACCTAGAAAGTTGAAATTCGCAAAAGAAGGCCCTAACCATATTCTCAAAGTCTCCACCCACAATATCCTAATAATGCTGATAGAAAATGCTAGCAAACCCATCAGGCCCACCTATACTATCCCCACTCAAGTAAATACCACACTCTTAATCTCTTCCCTACTAGGGGTTACAGTGATGAATTCATTCTCACTCTCAGTAACTATCTAAGGAATATATTTTAGTATACCAAAGTCATCTGGTAAACACTGCTCAGTGACTTGCTTTTCAAAGTATCTGACAGCCTTAGCCTCAATGTTTTCCTTAGTGTTAATGACATCCTCTTCCATAGTAGTAATTTCATCTATTCTCAGCCTTTTCCTTCTTCCATTAACATAGGAGTGAAAGAATTTGGTGTTCCTGCCACCATCTACAAACCAAGTGAAGTGATAGGAAGAGAAGACTGCTGGCCCTACGAAGATCTCTACGTACTTGTCCATCTCATCCCGACCTTCTGCCTCCAAAAATCCTCCTCTAGATGTTAGTACTTCTTCAATTCCGCATTAGTTCTATTCAGCTCTTCTCTATTTTTTACAAATGGATTAATCTCAAATTGAATTTCCTTGACATTCACCTCATCCTCTAGAGTTGCTACTTTCTGAAATGTATTCCCAAAAGAGTCTCTTCTCTATATTGCTAGAGCATTCTTAACCTTTTTAAGTTTTGCATAGAACGCAGTGAATGGGTCACCCATAAAAATCCAGCTTCCAATTCTCCTCCACCACTTCCTTAAATTGCTTATGTTTTAGCCAAAACCTCAAGAACTTGAAAGGGTTTTAATAAACCTTCGATTGAGAATTACATAACACATGAAGGGGGCATGATCCAATCCATGCCTAATAAGATGATGAAACATAGAAGTAAAAAAAATATGCAAGAACTCCTGATTCACTAAGATCCTATCCAGCCTTTCAAAAATACAATCTCTTTCTATCCTCCCATTCTACTAGGTGAATTGACTACCCTAGGTCTTCAGTTCATATAAGCCACAATAGCTAATATAGTTAGCAAAATTCCATGCATCCATAGTATTGAAAGGTAACCCATCCTTTTTTTTCTCTTCAGAAAGAATGACATTGAAGTTACCTCCAATGACCCAGGGAACCTGAGTATTGTCAGCAACACCATATAAGGCCTCCCACAACTCTAATCTCTCCATAACACTGCATTTGGCACAGAGTCATCACTTTGAAGTTTCTCTGATTATAGCTGAAAGTCATTGTACCCTACTGGCTTGAGTCTTCTATGTCCACTACACTCCAAAATTCAGATAAAAAAAATCTACATTTTAGAGGTAGAGTTGCAAAAGGCATTTATAACGCCCGATCTCCTTGCGTATTGATCTATTTTAGGAACCTCCTGAAAAGGATCAATAAAACTTATAAAAGAGTATTGATATCTCTTATTAAGGTCAATTAGTCTCTCAAAAGCCTTTTGAGTCCTAACTGACCTTATATTCCAAAAAAATAGTTTATCTATCATTATTCACTATGACCCCCCCCCCCTTCCTTATCCTTAATACTCCTTATTTTAACCTGAAGAGGAAGGATGCACTGACTTCTCTTTACTCCACTCCTCAATATATCCACTTGTTGAGGGGATAGATCCTCATCTTTAGCAATATATACTATATTTTCATCTATATTTTCCACCTCTTCTGATCCTATTGTAACTACAATCTGCTCTTCAAGATTTACTACTAAGTCTGGAGGTTCATCAACATTAGGATTCTCAATTAGTTTGACACTGTCTTCCCCATCATTGTTGATAGATCCATTACCAACCTTATTGCTTATCCAGTAATCTCCCTTGTTAGCATTCCCAATATCCTTGAAATCATTTGAAGCCTGATGTCCTTCTTTGTCATTGCCCTGATTTTTGGTATCTGCTTTCTTATCTTCACTCTCCTTTGATGCATTAGCCTCTTTGTTCTCCCCCTCATTCTGATGAAAATTCTCTTTGACCCATTCTTTTGTTGCCATTCTCTTTTGTCTTATCCATCTTGTCCATTTTATCCTCAGTTTCCAAAATTTTAAATTGATTATTAGTCTTCATTGTGTTGTTATCTTGCTTCACCACCCCTCTAGCGTTTCAAACATGATTCCCTTTTGTGTTAGGGCTTTCGGTATTCTTGCCCTTTCTCTTTTTGTGTTCCTTGAATTATTCTTCCTCTTTATCAACCATTCTATTGTGATCAGCCTTTTTTCTTTGTCCCTTCTGTCATTCACTTGATCCTCTGACTTTGGATACAACTCTGGATGGAGTACATAGCATTGTTGTTCATCACGCCCCTGGATCATGCAATTCTTGCAATATTTCGATACATAGTCGTAGTGTTAATCCATCTTTCAATTATTTCACCCTTCTTCCTCCTCAATCCTACATTGATGTGTTTTGGAAATTCACTAAGTAGATCAATTTCTACTTTGACATGAGCATAGCTTGGTCTTGTCTTTTTGCGGTATGATCAATATGTAAGGGTTTACCCACTGCCAAAGCCAATGAGAAAATCATCTCCTTTCCAAAGTATTTAGAGGTAGTAAAGGGAATGAAATTCATGCTATAGTAGTCGTAGCCTTTTCCTTTGGGTCAAACAATTGGTCCTATTTTAGTGTTCTCATGGTGTATGTCCAATGCTTATGAGTAATGTAAAATGCTAGCTTTGAGAGCAAACTGACATAATCTTTCATGTTGGAGGCTCTAATCAGAATATACCTAATATTTAGCACTCCAATATTGTATTTCCCTTTTAAATCACATTACTTCCGAATGATTCTTCTCAGATTTTAAAAGCCATGCAATCATATGAGAACGTTCCAATAACCACAAATTGTAGATTCTCATTCACAATCATTTGATTTATTTCATCTTCCTCCCAAATTACACGAGGCTCACCATGCAAGTAGACCACTGGTTTCATAGGTATACGTTTCGACTCGGGTTGGGGTTGTTTAAGAATATCAGCATAGTTGGGCTTGGGACTTTTGTGATAATCAAACCCAGTAAGGGGTTGACCAGTAGAGGTAGTGCCCATGGCCACCGGAGATTAGCAGCAATACATAAGAGCGGCAACTAATTTTGTCCTTTATATTAATTACTTATTTTTAAATTATTATTTTTTAATATCTAATATTAAATAATAATTAATAAACATTGAATGATAAAATGCCTGGACATTTCCGCTCTATCCCTAAAACACGATTTATTTTAAACAAAATAAAAAGTTAAAACACACTTATTTTTTAATGGAAGGAGTATCAACCACAACTTAACGTATATTAAAAATATATAAATAAACTGATCGACTCCAAATTTTATTTGTGTCACATAAATTAAGACAAAAACAGTAATATATATTAGGCTCATTTTATCATCGGTTACAGGCACCTCTTAGTTGACATGTCTACTTCTAGTCAAGGGCATTTATATAATTTCTATATCTTTTTTGCTTTAATTTATCCATCTTCCTTTTTTAGTCTTTGAAAAATATATTATTTTTTAATAAATCACGATAATAAACAATTTAAAATGTTTATATTTCAAAAGATATAAAAGCTTTAATTTACTCTGTTGTACTGATGTCAAATAAATTGAGACAAACAAAGTAATAACATATTGAAAATGACATAAAAGTACTATAAATAACGATTATTAATAATTTGAAACATTTGAAAGACATAAAAATTTAGTTGATTCTTAAAATTTTATATGTACCACATAAAATTGGAATACAAAGAGTAATATATATTATTCAAAAATTATGTAAAAAATATTATAAATCACAATAATTAACAACTTAAAATATTTAAAAATAATATAAAAATTTAAATGATTCTTCAAATTTTAACTATTATCATATAAATATGAATTGATTAAAAAAGTAACATGTACGTGGATCCCATGCGTAGCATATTAATGTGCATCATATCTTTTAGGAAGAGGGAGATATGCATGAAAGATGGATTTTATTTTTCTTGAATTTTAAAAATTTAACCTAACTTCTTGTATAGGTTTTGAAAAAAAAATCATTTCCATGCTGTGCAAATTGAAACTCATGTTAGGTTTTGTATTATTGGCTCTTATACAGTATAGACAGGTTTTGGAATGTTAATTTTCAATTCAACTATTTGGTTTTCCATTTATCATCAGTCAAGAACCCAGTCGAGAAAATGAATAATTGTCAAAATGCAGAGAAAACTAGGAGAACATAAATGGAACAGCATTATGAAAAGAAAAAAGCCAGTTGACAAAACTGCATATGCATACAAGCCAATTGAAAGTTGTTACAGCTGAATAGATTTAACTGGACATAATGCACAAATCTTTTATTCCACACCGTATGTATATAAAAGCATCATTTGGGAGACCACGACTCTGGCTCCACAAAAATCTTTCCCGTCGCATGCCCGTCGATACTCCTGCTCCAAGCATCTTCAGCCTTGCTGAGAGGATATTTGGAGTCTACTACTGTTTTAAGTTTCCCTTCCTTCACAAGCCTAACAAGCAATTCCAGGTTCTCCTTCTTGGGAATTAAAAGCAGTGGCACCAACTGCTGCTTTGAGAAGGTTAATTTCTTTATTGCAAAGGTCCACATAGCGCTAGCTCCAGGAGTTAGATCGATGACCTTTCCACTCGAACTTAAATGAGGCT
>JAPFFP010043712.1:0-12996 GCA_026153255.1 Solanum medicagineum | reverse complement strand
ATAGTTATAGGTTGGTTCTCCCGAAGCCTTATCGGTAACGGGTGCCAGTCCGCCCTACGGGAACTTGGGGTGTGACATTAGGATTTGATCATGAGACTTAGTTTGAGTAATTGTTCATATAGTGATTTCTTGGCCTGTAGGTTAATTGTGGAGTCGTAATATATATGATCTTCTAAATGACATAATATTGATATACATATAAATCTTATGTTGTAAAATGATTGATATTGGGATTGTTATGATATTGAGATATTGATGATATTGATACTTTGAGAATATTGAAATCATTATGATATTGACACTGTGATATCATTGAAATTGTGCATATTTCATGTGTCACGACCCAGACCTAGGATCTAGTCATGACATGGTGAATATGACATCAGAAGGCATCCGATCGAAGCCTCGTGTTCATATAATAAGCACTCATAAGGTAAAATAAGCATGCACAAGAGATTAAACAAGAAAAAATGTATATAAGAATGAGTATGAAAATACATCATATCCATTTGTCCAATTCATGCCTCTACATCATAGATCTTGGTAAGGTCAAGCACATAACTTACTATCTCACTCTCAAGATATACATCAAAGTAAATGATAATATCTTAACATAAAAGGAATGGGAAACATCATAAGGGCTTGTTCCCAAAGCATGGGAACTCACCAATAAGTCTTCAAACTTAGGAATCAGATGCTAGCCTTAATATGGAATAATCTCCTCGTCCTCGTCTACCGTCCCTACATGGTTACATCATGTGGCAAAGAAATATGCATTAGCACATAAAATGTTCTAACTATGTAGGTATGCCATAAATCAAAGAACATCACAATAATGTCAATATGCATAAATCATAACTAATGGGAGAGGGATACAATATGTATGCGCATGAAATTTAAAAATAATGAGAATAAGTATCATAAATCCATTCTTAACCTTAGCATATATATATATATATGAGAATAAAAGCATAATCGACATTCATAAGACCATGCAAACTATTACATAGAATCCCAATATTCACTCTACATCGAGGTAAGAGGAGACTACTTTGCCAATGTAAACATGATCCTCATCCTATAGGCTCTATCCTAGCATGGTGAGAACCATCATTTTACCCCACCCTTTAGGATTTATCCTTGCATGGTAAATGTCCATCATATAAGCTAATTGGATCCAATGGCACACCTTTAAGGCATAAAACATGAACATTATTCTTATGGTGGCACATAATTATGGGACTTAAGGATTTATATAAAGTCACTTGGGGATAATCCCCCTCACAGAAGTCCACTTGGTGCTAAGTCATATCACACAAAATGTATACACACACACGCACATATAGATATAGATATGTCACGACCCAAGCCTAGGGCCTAGACGTGACTGGCAAATTAGGAACCCAAAGGAACCCTAAACGAGCCTCATAGCATATCATTATACATCCTTGATCACGGAAGCAATTGAAATGACAATAAGAGATAAGAATAAACAAGGGAAATTGGTACCAATGGTGAACTTCCATATCATAAACATCAAGAAATAAGAGAGTCAAAGCTCATACCATAGATATATACCATGTCCAACAACACCTCTACTACATAGATAAGAGCGGGGACCAAGACAAGAAACCAGGCTCACCGTCATGATAATAACAATAGGTAATCTAAACGTACAATATATAGTGTAAACATAAGATTGAGAGAAGATACATATTGTTCGCGGACTTAAGGACTCACCATAAGCTAACTTGAACAATCAGTCTAGCCACGAGGAGAATCAATAGGAGCTCCATTCCTACATGGTGATATCATGTAGGTATAGAGTATGCGTTAGTACATTTGAATGTACTAAGTATGTAGGATGCAATGCAACGTCACACAACATCATAAACAAAATGCATAATCATAAGCAATGAATAACATACTAACAATATGACATGTATGAATGATGCTTAAAGTAAAACCATGTCTATATAGAATATACGACGAGTGTAAGGAGTGACCATTATAGTTCAAGCCAAGGCCTACCATCCCCTTGGATAGGCGCACGAGGTATGAAACCCTTCATGAGGTTGATGGAGTACAAACCTCCCACCGAGGTTGATAGAGTACTAACCCCCCCCATCAAGGTTGACAGAATACAAACCCCCCAGCAAGGTTGATGGATACCAACCCCTAACAAGGTTACCAGGGCCTACAACACCCTGAGCTAGGTGACCAAGGTACCAACCCCTCGATAGGTTACCCTGGCCTACAATGCCCCGAGCTAGGCTTGGTCATCCCTAACACTATATAGAGATAATATCATACACACACACACACACACACACACATTTCTTCATCATAATAGGTTACCCTGGCCTACAATGCCCCGAGCTAGGCTTGGTCATCCCTAACACTATATAGAGATAATATCATACACACACACACACACACACACACACTCATTTCATCATCATAGTCTTTCATGAAATATCATGTCATAAGAATAGTCCATCTACTTGCTTTCATCATAGTGTGGATAGACATTTCCACCTTAACATCATCTTAAACATTAGGGTCTTCGTCACCCTCTTAATCATTGTATCATCATAGCTTTCGTATCATCATCATGGTCATAATACTATCATTTAAAACATGCTTTTCATACTAGAGATCATATGCATAGACATACATAGCTTTATAATGGGAGACTAGGGCTATGTGTGGGATCATGAACATTTGAGTCAAAAACATGCAATTGAGTAGGATGGATAGCGAAAAAATGCAATTAAAATCAAATTAAATCATTAACAAAAGAACCCATATCAAATCACTAAACCCTAATCATGCATGCTTTAGAATCACATAAATTTTCTTGAAAATCATATACTTCATGAAATTTTGTCATAACTCATGCATAATTAGTCATCATCGTCATATAGGAATCATAGTCCATGTATTATTAGGAATCATAGTTTAAAAGCCCATAAGAAATCATCCTAAATTTTTGATAAAAGATGGTTTTGGATTGGGCTTCATAGATGAAACTAATCCATAAATGAAGCCATATATACCTCAAGTAGAATCCTTAGAATTCGAGACAAAAATTTAGGAAAAGTAATTTGGTTAATCTTCAAGCTTTAGCTTCAATGGAACCCTTGACTTGGAGAGAAAATTTTTGAGAACTCTTGAGAGAATTTGAGAATTAAAAGCTTTGGATGAGTTAGGAATAGGTCTTTATAGAGGTTGGGTTTGTTAGGATAGCAAAAATGATGTAGTTTATGACTTAGATAGGCCAGAAAAGTTAAAAACACCCTTCATTAAAAACTATCAGAGTCGTCCATGAAACCCTTTCTATGGGTCATAGAACGACTTATGGGTTGTATCTCGCCTCATAGGTCCGGGTGTCAAAAAAGTTGAGCTACTGGAATTGTAATTTTTGATCTAAGAACATGTAGTATGACTCGTAGATAAAGTTACAGGCCATAGAACCCTTCGTAGGAAGACTCCAAACTTAGACAAAATTTGGATTCCTTAAGGCCTCCACCTCTGAGACTTACTTATGGGCCGAGGGCAAACGTATGACTCATCTGATAATTCGTAAGTCAACTTCCAGAAATTTTTCAATTTTCCATTTTCACTGGGCACTTTCCACGATACCACCTATCACCTGTGGATTCTTTTATGGGTCATAAATTGGCTCGTAAGTCCTGAACATCAGTAAATTTTCTATGCTTCAGTTACCTGGCCTAAAAAAATGAGGGGTGCCCCTTGGGATCATTTGTCCTCAAATGAGACAGAATTATGCTTGAATAGAGTAGAAATACAATCATCATCATAACATATATGCAAAAATGCAACTAAATTATCATTTTCATAAAATCATTCAACTTATGTATCAAATATCATTCAAAACCGTTTTGTGAGCATGCATGCATGCAACTTAACTAGAAATGCGCATTCATGAGAATTTTGAATGAATGGATCGTATTAAATATCTTAGGCTTGAATAGAAGGAAAGAGGTATGGGTATCTCAATATCTTGAGTCAAAACACCAGGTCCTTGATATTCCACCTTTATTTGTTGACAATTTGCACATTTCATCACACACTTTACTATCTTTCTTCATGACTTTCCAGCAATACATGTCTCTCAAGTACCTATACATTTTGGTGGATCTCAGATGAATGGAATACTTGGAACTATGAGCTTCTTCATGTATCTTTTCCCATAGTCCATTCATACTGGGTACACACAATCGTGCTTGATAACCTAATACTCCATCTCCCCTTTATGAGAAGACTTCCACCTTTTTATCAACCACCAACTTTTTCAAATCCACTGAGGTAGGATCCATGTCTTACTTTGTCTTGACATCTTCCATCAAAGATGATTCTGCCCATTAGGTGCTAACACATCACCATAACTCAAGGTAGCTAACCTTACACTAAAACAAGTTAGACGGTGCAATTCTTTGACCAATCCTTTATTTATACCTTCAACATGTGCCATGCTGCCCATAGACGCTCTACTCAATGCATTAGCTACAACATTAGTTTTACTAAGGTGATATATCACAGTCATGTCATAGTCTTTCAAGAGTTCCAACTATCTTCTTTATCTTAAGTTTAAATCATTTTGGCTAAGTACATATTGCAAATTCTTGTGGTTGATGAATATATCAACATATACCCTATAGAGATAGTGTCACTAAATCATTAATGCAAACACAGTAGCCAACCACTCAAGATCATGCTGGAATAGTTCTTCTCGTACACTTTCAATTGCCTTGAAGCACAGGCAATGACCTTTCAATGTTGCATCAACACATAGCCCAAGCCTATATGTGAGGCATCACAATATACAACAAAATCATCCTAACCTTTGGGCAATATCAAAACAGAAGCCGAAGTAAGGCAATCCTTCAAAATCTGAAAGTTCTTTTCACATTCATCAGACCATTAGAATTTTGCCTTCTTTTCTATCAACGTTGTCAAAGGAGAAGCAATGGACGAAAATACCTAAACAAACCTCTTACAGTATCCATCCCAACACAGAAAGATTCTAATGTAGAAGGAGACAATGATTTAGGACAATTCTTTACAGCTTCTGTCTTCTTCGGATCAACCCTAATACCATAACCCAAAATAATGTGACAAAGAAAAGCCACCTCTCTTAACCAAAATTCACACTTGCTAAACATGGCAAAGAGTTGTCTATCTCTCAATGTTTGCAACACAATCCTCAAATGATCTTCATGATGTTTCACAGTACAATAATATGTCATCTATGAGTACAACCACAAACATATCCAAATACAATTTGAAGATCCTGTTCATCAAATCCATAGAAGCGACAGGGGCATTTCTTAGCCCAATGGCATAACCAAAAATTCAAAATGACCATACCGAGTTCTAAATGAGACCTTTGGAATGTCATCTTCTTTCACCCTCAATTGGTGATATCTGGATCGGAGATCAATCTTAGAAAAGTAGTTTACACCTTCTAGTTGATCAAATAGTCTCTGATCCTCGAAAGTGGATACTTATTTTATATGGTTACTTTATTTAATTGTCGATAATCCACACACGTCGAAAGTGAATCATCCTTCTTTCTTATGAACAATATGGGAGCACCCTATGGTGACACACTAGGCCTTATGAGTCCCTTATCGAGTATATTCTTTAATTGTTACTTCAATTCTGCCGAGGCCATTCGATATGCAGGGATATAAATTGATTGGATTTCAGAAAAGAGTTAAATAGAAAAGACGATTTCCCTTATGAGAGGAATACTAGGTAAATAATCAGGAAATACATCGAGGAACTCATTTAAACTAGGGACCGAATCAAGAGTAGGAAAATGAGAATAAACACCGTTCATCCCACACTTAGGGTATCTAGAAGGAATAGAACCACCTTTTACAACATTACTTTGACCCTTGGGATTGGCCCCTTTCACTTTGTCAAAACGTTGAGGAGAACCTTTTTTGGAGACTGTTGGCATTGTTGGAATCGGCCACAACCAGACATACGATAAGAGAACCAACCATCATAACAAACTTTCTTAGATTCCATCGACCTCATGTTTTGCAACATTTTTGTAACACCCCATAACTCCATGCCATTTTGTATCCATGTTTCAAGACTCATTTGTTCAGGTGGGGAGCATAATATGGTTGTGGGAGACTTTTAGTACTTAGATGAGTTCAAGACTTCTCTACGAGTTGTGTTTTAGGTGTTGGTTCATCAAAGGGTCAACTTTAAATGAGCATAACTTTTACAACACAAAGAATTGGAAAACCCAAGTCATTTCAAATGAAAAACTATTGAGTTATCTTTCCAATGCACTTGGTTTCACCTTATTTCGAGTTCGGATGAAAGAGTTATGATCGTTTTCGTGCGACCCTCTCGTTCAATGAAACCACACGGGCAACTTGACAGGCAGTGGTGCCTTGGACGGGTCGTCTAGGCTTCCTTAAGCTGGAATGTACCATTTTTGGTCTACGGAATAGGGCACAGCCAGTGGCATGGGCCGTGTGGCTTTCCACTGACCGTGTGGCTGGTCGTGGAGTGTGTGCAAGGGAGGAAGAGTGGACGTGGAAGAAGTTTTCTTGGCTAAGTGTTGTGCCACAGACATCTTCACGGGCCGTGGTAGGTCTGTTGAGTCATAGCCCTAGGTGTGGGGTGCCCATGAAACATTGTTCTCACCAACTGTAGATCAAGAGACCACTACACAGACCGTGTAGCACCGCACGACCCGTGAGAGCTCCCGTCAAAGTGACGACCATGTTAATTTTTCAAAGTATTCCCAACTTCCAAATTTTGACCATGTTTCATCTCACGAGCACTCCACATGACCCATGGAGTGCTACACAACCCGTGTGGGCCTCAGTGAGGCATCACTTTGCCTATTTTTCCACCCGGTCACTAATGGTATTTTCATGAATTTAATTCATTCTAATGACCTTTTTAGACTTCCAGTACTATCTTAACCTCCCCAAAAGACATAAACCCTATTCCAAAAGGATCAAACTCATTACTCTCAACTTGAATATACTCTCAAAAGCCTCTACCAAGACCCCGATACAAATTCAAGGGAGCTCAAGAACAAGTTTGGATTTCAAGACTCCATTCTAGGCTTCCATTCTTTGCCCACTCAATTTCAAGAGACTCAAGGTCTAATGTATGTGGGTTCCAACCATTGGGTCCTTTCACTCATGGTGTCCAATCTTCCATTTCTACGAAAATTACATGTTCCTAAGTTGTTTTGTTTATAGGTCTTATTCATCAGTGATTATGATCATTTAATATATTGGGGTTTCATGAAACTGCGATTAAAAACACATGTTTACTTATGTTAAGTCTATACCATGAGGTGACTTGTCTATTATGGTTATGTATGCTTTAAGCTATAGAACTGTGGTCTCTCTTATTATTTGATGGAGGATTATGATGTATCTTACATGAGGGTATTACCTAGTGTTGGTGGGTGGTTTTACATTAATTTTCTCACATGATTTCACTCTTGAACTGCATGATCTTAACGTAGCATTATACACCTGCCAATTGTTTGATAAAATGTCCGATTTTGAACTATTGAGCTACTGATGATCTATTGCATGACCTACAGACTAAGTAACTTTATGATAATGAAAGGAATGTTTATATGTGTGTTGATTTCGTGGAAGGTATCTTTAGTGTTGTAAGTTGACCATAACCAAGATGAGGGGTTGATATGTCAAACACCTTGATGGGAGATGGTAAGCCCATTAACCAAGTTAAGGGGTTGATACCTCAAACAACTTGAATGGAGGTGGTAAACCCATTAACCAAGTTGAGGGGATGATACCTCCAACACCTTGATGGGAGGTGGTAAACTCATTAACCAAGTTAAGGGGTTGATACCTCCAACACCTTGATGGGAGGTGGTAAACCCATTAACCAAGTTGAGGGGTTAATACCTCAAACACCTCCAAGGGGTGGTTTACCTTGGATTCCAAGTACTGAGTTTCTTGGTCTAAGATAATGGCCTCTTCCTACACATGTAATATGTTCTATATAAGCATGTTTTACTTCAAGCACCATTCGTACATGCCGTATTGTTATTATGCTATCCATTGCTTACGATTATGCATTTTGCCTATTTTGTCGATCTATTGTTCCATTGCATCTTACATACTTAGTACATTCAAATGTACTAATGTAGACTCTATGCCTACATGATGTTACCATGTAAGAACCAGAGCTCCACTTGATCATCTTCCTCCTCCATGTGGCTAGTACTATCTTTCAAAGCAAGTTGGTGATTCCTTAGCTCCGAGGACATGCTTCTTTGAATTTATTCTATGTATTGACACTTATTATGTTTCGATACTTATCACTATGAGGTTCAGCCAGGAGATTGTCTTGGCTCCCTACTCCTATCTAAGTATTATAGGTGTTGTTGGAAAATTAAGATGCATTAATGCTGTACCTTGACTTTCTACATTTCTATGGTATCAACTATGTCCCTTAGCCCCATTTTCCCCTTTTAATATCTCTTGATGTTGTGCAATTGCTACTGCGATCAAGTATGTGTAATGATATTCTAAGAGGCTTGTTAAGGGTCCCTTCGGGTTCCCATTCGCCGTGTCACATCTAAGCTCTAGGCTTGGGTCATGACAATTTCACTCTCCCCTTTTTCGGCATATGTCATGATCCTGCAGATGTCTATTTCCTTAATAAGCATAGAAGCCTTGCATTTCATATTTACCAAATTGAACACCCCCAAAGTTAACTTGTTCATACGTGCCCTAGATTTGGACAACTTAGTAAATTTGACGGCGTGCTCCCTCACACAAATTCTTCCTTTCTTTAAGTTTATGAATTCCATCACCTTAGCCTCCCTTAACTCAAGAGGGAAGAAATGATCAAGAAACACGACCTTAAACATCTCACAATCAGTGACACCTTCTTCAACTCTCTCAGACTTCCATTGAGTGAACCAAACATGAGCAACTCTCTTAAGTTGATAAACTGCTAGTTTGGCCTTCTCTTCATAAGATAAACCCATGATCTCTACCACCTTGTACACCTCATCAATCAACTCTTAGGGATCCTCATCCACCTTTGTACCATGAAATTTTGGAGGATTTATATGAGAAAAATCCCTTATGCTTGAAGTCAGAGTAGAAGTCTTTAGGGAAGCAATAACTTGAGCGAACTTAGTTATCATGGCTCTGAACTCATCATTAGATACTTGGTTCACTTGAGGGACATTGGGAGCTTGAGGATCTTGGTCCACATTAACATCATTTCCCCTTGGCAAGGGAGAACATTGTAGAGCCATTTCTGAAAACACCAAGGGACGAATGGTAGGATATGGAAGCTTCAAAGGAACAACATAGATTTCAAAAGAAGTGAAGTTTTCCTAAGACATCTCATAGCCTGCTATTCATGGAGATGACATGCTTCACACCAATGAATAAGACTTTACTTGACGCGACATCTTTGACTCCCTGGGATGCTTTCAAACCTTGTTTTCTAATACCACTTTTGTCATGACTCGAACCTAAGGCCTAGTCACGACACGATGAATGTGACACCTGAAGACATCCCATCCAAGCCTTGTATTCATATTGTAAGCATTCATATGGTAAAATAATAATATAGAAGAGATTAAACAAGCAAAAGTTTATATAAGTTTGAGTATGAAAATACATCATATCCATTTGTCCAATTCATGCCTCTACATTAAAGATCTTGGTGGGATCTAGCACATAGCTCACTATCTCACCCTGCAGATATACATGAAAAGTAAATGATAAAGTCCCAATACAAAAGAAATGGAAAACATCAGAAGGGATTTTTCCCGAAGCATGGGAACTTGCCAATAATTCTTCAATATTAGGAATCTGAATGCTAGCCTCAATACGGAATAATCTCCTCCTCATT
The DNA here is from genome assembly GCA_026153255.1 of Solanum medicagineum. NCBI lineage: Eukaryota > Viridiplantae > Streptophyta > Magnoliopsida > Solanales > Solanaceae > Solanum > Solanum medicagineum. The sequence continues at coordinate 3,075 of JAPFFP010043712.1, read as the reverse complement.
TGTTCCTACATAGTTAGATCATGTATGAAAAGAAGTATGTGTGAGCACATAGAATATACTAAGTATGTAGATATGCAATGAACCAAAAGACATCACAAGAAAATCAATATGCATAAATCATAACCAATGGGAGAGGGACATAATATATATGAGCATGCGGTTAAAAAATAATGAGAAGAACCATCAAAAATCCATTCATAACCTTAGCATGCATATGTGGGAATAATACCATAACCGACATTCATAAGACCATATAGGCTATTACATGGAATCTCTATGTTCACTCTACATCAAGCTAAGAGGATTCTACTTTGCTAAGGTAAACTCGATCCTCACCCTAGAGACTCTATCCTAGCACAGTAAGAACCACTATTTGACCACGCCTTTTAGGCTCTATCCAAGCGCGGTGATTGTCCATCATATAAGGTAATTGGATCTAATAGCACACCTTTAAGACATAAAATATGAACATCATTCCTATGGTGGAACATAGTTATAGAACTTGAGGATTTATATAAGGACTCTTATGGATATTCCATTTCACACAAGTCCACTTAGTGCTAAGTCATATCCCATGGAATATAAAAATCATGCACATATATATATAACTGTCAACATAGTTCATACTTCTTTAAAAGCATACTTTCATAGCTTTCAAAGTAATTATCACAGTCTTTCACGAAATATATGTCATAAAAATAGTCAATCTACTTGTTTTCATCATAGTGTGGATAGATATTCCTATCTTAACATCATCATAAATATTAGGGTCTTCTTCACCCTTTTAATCATAACATAATCATAGTCATAATACCATGATTTAAAACATGCTTTTAATACTTGAGATCATAGGCATAGAAATACATAGCTTTATCATAGGAGACTAGGCTAAGTGTGGGCTCATGGACATTCAAGTCAGAAACATGCAGTTGAGTAGTATGAATAGAGAAAACATGCAATTGAAATCAAATTAAATCATTAACAAAGGAACACGCACCAAATCAGTAAGCTCTAATCATGCATGCTTTGGAATAACATAATTTTTCTTGAAAATATTATACTTCATGAAATTCATCATAACTCATTCACAATTAGTAATAATCATTTAAGAATCATAGCTTAAAAGCCCAGAAGAAATTAGCATCACCTTTTGAGAAACTAAGGTTTTGAATCTTGTTTCATGGATGGAACTAATCCACTAATGAATCCTTAAATATCTCAATTGGAATCCTTAGAATTGGAGAAGAAAATCTAGGGAAAAAAACCTTTGGTCAATCTTCAAGATTTAGCTTCAATGGAACCCTTGACTCAGAGAGATATTTATTGTGAATCCTTGAGAGAAATTTGAGTATTAAAAATGAGTTGTGAATAGGTCTTTATAGTAGTTAGGTCAGTTTAGGTAGCCACAACTATGTAGTCTATGTCTTAGATTGATTGGAAAAGTCAAAACACTCTTCAATAAAACTGCTAAAGTAGTGCAAGTAGTCAAAGGCCATAGTTGTGAGTATAGGGGAAAGCATATGGTATTGAGCATAGTGTTTGAATATCTATAGTGAGTGTGAGTGATTTTATTTAGTCCCAAGCATCAAATCTAAAAATACTAGCATCAGTAGGATATGAGACTTTTTTGTGAGAGACTTTTTTGTGAGGGCACTTGCATTGCACTATTAATTCTAGGCTATTTTGGTGATTGTTGCTTATCTATGGTTAACTTGCTTGTTAGAATTGCACTATCACATATTTTGATCTACATTGGTTTTTTTGAGAACTATCTGATATGCATTGATGAGCTTGTGTGGGTACTTCTGATTAATTTAGAGATAATGTATGCCCTTAGATTGAGGTATGTGTGTTACTATACTACTCATGTAGATTTAGTCCGTCCCTGCAGTACAACTAACTATTTTAAGTTGAGGGTGTTGATATGCTATCAATACACAACACTTTTGATACTTAATACTTGAAACTTTCTATGTTCTCAAATTGATGTTAGTAGCTTTGATGTGTTTTTATGTTTATTTTGCAGAATTACAGGATTTGGCATGATTTTAAGCAAAAGTCTACAGAAGTGAAGTTTTTGAGGATTTACGAGGCACTCTACGGGCTATGGATAGTTCCACGATCCATAGAGAGATTTTGTGGTTAAGATCCAGTGAAGGGTCTAGTTTATGAAGATGCATCCAAGAACTGTCAGACGACCCATAGGTATTTTTATAAGTCATGGATTGGTTTCGTGCCTTGAGGTTCAGATTTTGCCAGGTTTTCAAAAAGTTGTTAGATGAAACCCTATATGGGCCGTAATTCTAAATATGGGCCATAGAAAGGTCTTGTGGATTGGACACCAAGTACAAAGTCCAGGTACGAGCCATGGATCTTTGTACGGGCCATAACCCTATTTGTAGAAACTAACGGATTCAGCTTTCTACTCCATTTTGGATTTGGTTTTTTAGTTATTACAATAGGTTGTTAGGTCTTTTTGATAGAGTGACACACTAGAGAACTGACAAACACCTTTGTGACTTCATACTTTGCGATTATTACATACAAAAACAATACTTTGTGATTTCTTGTAGAGAATTAGAGATTTCTTATTCTTAAATTCATCATTGTAAGCGCTCAATTATGCAACGCTATATCATGATTCTTTCATCTACACCTATTATGCATATCTAAATCCACAACTGGGATTGTGGGAACCATGAAGAACTAACAAGGTAAACTTGGATAATCCATAATTCTTGAAAAGTGTGCATACATGTATTAATTACTTCTCTCTATTTTGATTGCTTTTTAATATGGCCGATGTTAGAATCTGTCTAATTCTTATTGACTGGATCAAGCTAGTAATAATAGGAAAAGAGATTAAATAACAGGATTTGATATGTTCCCTCTCATCTAATCAACCGAACTAGATCAAGGGGAGGTTGTACTGGAATAGTAGGTAAGGGTTAGTAATGTCACATTGAGGGGATATATCAAATCACATAGTGAAATCTAGCTCTTGCTTAGATCAAAGGGTTTGGTAAATTTGACTTACCTTTATGCATGCAACACACTAGAAAAGTTTACGATTAT
>JAPFFP010043711.1:0-35635 GCA_026153255.1 Solanum medicagineum | reverse complement strand
TGAACATGTAAAAGAGTGGAGACATGGTTAATAGTTTTGTTGGAGTTGGCAAGTGCCTTTATGTACCAACGAGAGATTTATGTTTTATGCCAAGTGATACGCAATCAAGTAACCTTACATACCTAGTCGTCGGACCTTGTTACTATCTTAAGATAACCTTAACTCCCTCCAAATACTTATCTTAAACATAGTATGGGATAAAACTAGCATTAATAGACAATAGATACAGCTTGGCAGTCCAATCATGTAAGAAAACAATACACGGGTAGAAGTGGGTGTTTATAAACCCGAGAGTATTCCTTTAACCTTTCCGCTCCTAAATCGTATTTTCACATACACATTAGCATGTACACATCATGTACAACCTATTTAAATGCCATATCAGTCTTACAATAGCCCACAAAGCACAACATATCACAATTCCACACAATCTAAAAATGGATAGCATAACATTACCTTCCCTTGCTACACTTCGACGTTGACAACTCCAAACCTATTCCAACTCTAACCAAACTGTTCCATCAACATTTACACACATAAACAGACCTAAAATAGTCTTATAACAGCACATAAGAAGTCATTATGGACGTGGGCTAATAGCCTTATATACAACAGCCCGCAAGATCCAATCAACATGACGCTTAAGATAACACAATAAAACGTGCTTGTTAAATGAAACCAATATCAGGGCAGGAACCTTAGGGTGATGTTTATAACTCAAATCATGTTAATAACATCAAGTTTTCTCCATAATACAACTTAAAAACTATAGAGAAGTCACTAAAACAAAAGGGAAACATGCAGCGATTCTCAAAACAGAATCTGCCCAGAATTTCCAGCATAAACATACTAGCATATACTTCTTGTTTTTCATAAGAAAACCATACTAAACACACGTGTAAACTTACACACCACTATCTTCAAGGTATAGGGATTGTATAATAACTCTAGAAGAGTTGTTTAGCTGCTTTACAAGGTGAAGAAAAGTTGAGAGAACTTTGAAGAAAAATCTATTTTTTTTTGTGTGCAAGTTGAGAATGACTTGTGGAGCTATTTTGAAGACCTTTATAAAGAGCTATTTATGCCAACCTTCTCTTGACATTTTGACCAACTTATACCACACATTATCAAGTTGCTTACCTACCAGCTTGTCCCTCAAACTTGGGCCTTTTTGGAGCAGCAACTTGATGGACTTGGGCTGCCTACTTTCCAACTTTCACTTACTTAGTTTTGGGCCCAATTTTCTAAGTGTGTTGTGATGTCCTTGGTCCCTTTTTATTATACTTCTTGGACTGAAAATGTAGCCCATTTTTGATGCCAAAACATGGTCCAAAGTTACACCTTTAACACGGACTTTATTCATAATGGAACTTAGACAAATTTGACGTCCAGCCTCGTCTCTGTTTAACTAACAAATTTAAGCTAAGCAAGTAGGTGACTCACCTGCTAGCTTCTAAGTCCTACGAGAACCTCAATTCTTTTACTTCATTTGAATTGTGCCAATATTGTAAGGTGTGGGGTGTTACACTCTATTCACCCCTGATCTACTAAGATGTATAGAGATTTCAGAGAGGTGTATTGACGGGAGGGAGGGGGACGAAGAGGGACATTACCAAATTTGTATCCGGTTGTCATAGTTGCCAACAAGACAAAGCTGAGCATAAATGACCAGGTAGCCTAGCCTAAGATATAGAGATTACTACTTTGAAGTGGGAAGAGATTAATATAGATTTTGTGGTTGGGTTGCCCAAGACTAGAAAGGGTTTTGATTCCATACGGGTTGTGGTTGATAGAATGACAAAATAGGCTCACTTTCTATCAGTTAAGACTACATATGGGGCTAAAGATTATGCTTAGTTATACATTCATGAGTTGGTGAGGTTGCATGCGGTTCCTTTGTCCATTATATCAGACCGTGGTGCTCAGTTCACTTCACACTCTAGGAGGTCCTTCCAAAGAGGTCTTGGAACCAAGGTAAATCTTAGTACGACCTTTCACCCTCAATGGGCTGGCCAAGCTAAGAGAAGCATCCAAAGACTTGAGGATATGCTTAGGGCTTGTATTTTGGTGTTCAAGGGTAGCTGGGATGCATCTTCCATTGATTGAGTTTTCCTATAACAATAGTTATCATTCTAGCATCGGAATGGCTCCTTTTGAGGCTTTTGAGAAGGTTAAGATGATTATAGAATGGTTGAAGATGGCCCAAAGTCACCAAAACTCCTATGCCGATGTGAGGAGAAGGGATCTTCAATTTAAAGTTGGTGATTAGGTTTATTCGAAGGTTTCACCCATGAAGGGTGTGGTGCATTTTTCTAAGAAGGGTAAGTTAAGCCCTAGGTATGTGGGTCCTTATAGGGTGATGAGGAGGATTTGTAAAGTGGCCTGTGAGTTGGAATTGCCTAGTGAAATGGAATTTGTTCATCCGGTCTTCCATGTGTCTATGTTGAAGAAGAATGTGGGGGACCCTAATGCTATTGTACCTCTTTATGTTGTGGGGGTAGTTGAAGACATTATGGAACAAGGATGTCGCTTCCGTTAAGGTCCTTTGGAGGAATCAACAAATCGAAAGTGCTACATGGGAGGGCGAAGCGGACACACAAAAATGATATCCTTATCTTTTCCATCCTACTCAAGCCTAAGGTACTGATTCTAAGTCTTCTATCTGATTTTATGTCTCATGTTCCAGCCCCTACGTCATTTGCATGCATTCATATTTATATTGACAAAGTTCATGGTGATTTTTACACTTATATTGAGATTTTGAAAGTGGTGTTTTAAGTTGTTGTTGCATTCTTGTTTGGGTTGATTTCTTCATAATTACTCTTCTCATATACATTTCTTCGACATTAGGGGACGAACTATCCCAAGGGGGAGATATTGAAATGACCCCAAAAAGTGCCCGAAAATATGCCTCTAAAGTGCCTCGAATCGTAATTTCCATATATCTCAAAATCTATGCGTGATTTCGAAAATCTAACTTCATCTTCTTCATCAGGGGATCCAATTGAGTGGGAAATGGGTCTAAACCTGATTTTTAAGCAACAATATCAAAATTTGGGAATCGCATTAGCAATCTGAGCCCCTGGCACGACGCGCCAAGGGCACGCTACTGTGTATTTTGTGCGCTATTTTTCTATCTCAGTCCAAGACTTTTGTGTCTTGGGCCTAAGCATTCCCATGCATGAAAATACCTATACTGAGCCATATTTCACCCTCATTTCATTCAAGATATTACAAAATATTCTCTCAAACACTTAGACAATATTTCACCTCTAAATTTCAAGTCCTAAAACTCATCCGGATCTTAAAGTGCTCATTCAAGCTTCAAGTCTCCATCTCCAATCTTCATCAAGTTATTCTCCAAAGTCAAGGTATGGGGTTTTTTTCATGGGTTCCTTTCATCCATGATGCCCAAGCTTTATTTTACCTATAATTGCATGATTTAAAGTTGATTTACTCATGGTTCTTACTTATTATGAATTTCTCTACACACTCTATTGGGGTTTCATGAAAATGATGATTGTTTTAGCATGTTTTGAGATATGAATCTAAGATCTATTGTGATATTTGATGAAGGGTTTTCATATATATTGCATGAGGGTGTTACCAAGTATCTATTGATGGTTTAACATTGAATTTTCAAGCATGATAAAACTCTTGAATTGCATGGTGTTACACTAGTACTACACACCCTCTAAGTGTGATAAAATGTCCAGTTATAGTGTGTGACGATCCACCAACAAACCAAAGGGGTTTTTGCCTTGGTAACCTACAGGTTCTATAATGATGTTCTCTTATTACATCTTTTGTTATATCCCATGTAAGCATGTTTTACGTAAGCATTGGTCATACATGCCATATTGTTAATATGCTATCTATTGCTTACTATTATATATGTTGATTGTGATGCCTATCTCTTGTTGCATTGCATCCTACATACTTACTACATTCAAACGTACTAATGCATACTCTATACCTACATGGTGTTACCATGTAAGAGCTAGAGCCCCACTTGATCATCCTCCACCACGTGGCTAGTTCCACCACGTGGCTAGTACGATCTCTCTCAAAGCTAGTTGGTGAGTCCTTCACTTCGAGGACATTGACTTTTATCTTATGATTTGTATAAACACTCTCTTTTCATTTTATTATGTACTTGACTATGAGAGTGAGCCCGGTTGCTTGTCTTGGCCCCCGCTAAGTACTATGGTTAGAGGTGTTGTTGGATATGTTATGTATATGAGCTTGACTCTCTCGACTCTTGATGTTTATGATATGAATGATGTCCTTTAGCACCACTCATCCATATTTACTATCTCTTATTGTATATTAATGCTTCTGCAACCAAGGATGTGTAATGATATGTTAAGAGGCTTACTTGGGGTCCCTTTGAGTTCCCCATGTGTCGTGTCATGTCTAGGCCCTATGCTTGGGTCGTGACATATGCATAATGATTAATACCATAGGCTTGCCGCTATACTCATAACTCACACCTTCAACTTACTAGACTAGGATCACTTTAGGGCTTTCTAGGCTGGTAACATAGGCTTGGGGACTTTCATATGATATTTTGAAAAAATAATAACTAAAGCCTCCTTTAAACTGTGTTTTTCTACACTTTTGCCCCACCAACTCTATTATTTTCACCTTCTTCTGCCTTTTTGCTTTTTTAAGCGTTTTTAGGTGCTTTCTTCTTATTTTTCAGTTTTTGTAATTTTTTACACACCATTTTGCTTTTTCGCTTATATCTAAGGCATCCTTCATTTTTCTTGCACCCCTTCTTATCTTTCTCCTCACTCCTAACTCACTAACTTATTTTTCTGCTTTTCCCTTATGTCAGCCACCCTCAACATAGGCTTTTAGCCTGCGTTAAAGTACACAATATCTCTCCTTCGAACCAGGGCAACTATTGGTAGCCACCCTCAACTTAGGTTTTTTGCCTCAGTCAAGTTTCACGATGCTCAAGGAATGACCAGGGTTTTTCGAAACACTTGGTACACGTAAGGCTCAAATATTAAACAACCCCAAAATGTGCTCAAAAATGTGCCTTGGAATGCTCGAAAAATTAAATTCCATATATATCTCAAAAATCATGCATGATATCGAAAATTCAACTTCATATTCTTGTTTAGGGGGTCAGAACTAGGGGGAACAAAAGCTTCTAACCCTTATTTAAGAGTGAAAGATTAGCAGTTAAGAAATTTCAGGAATGCGAGTTCCAGAAAGCAAAGCACCCCCTTCCACGAGGCGCCTCTGCTTTATTTTGTGGTTGTTGTTTTTAGTTTGGTCCAAGACTTTTAAGTCCTGGACCTAAGTGTTCCCAAATGTGTTTTTACCTATACTTAGTCATATTTAAACCCCATATCATCCTAAACATTTTCCAATACTCACTCCAATCATTAGCCATATTTTTCATTTCCAAATTCAAGTCTCAAACCCTAATCCGGAACTAAGGATTTCCTTCAAGGTTTCTCTTCAAGCTTCAACTCTCCATCTCCAATCTTCACCAAGCTCATCTCTAAGCTAAGGTATGTGGGCTTCAATCATTGGGTTCTTCCACCCATGGTGGCCAAATCTCTTTTTATTCAAATCCCATGATTAAAATTTGATTTACAAATGGGTCTTGCTTATTATGAAATTCACTGCATGCTATGTTAAAGCTATGTGAAATTGTGACTGTTTTGCTATGTTTTGAGCTATAAATCTTTTGTATGATTTGATGAGGGTTTTTGAATTTTATTGCTTGAGGGTGTTGTAAGGTGTTGATTGATGGTTTTAAAATTGATTTTCTTGCATGACTTCATCCGTATATTACAATGTGGTTGATATAATGTCCGGATGTGGTTTCTTAATGGATTGATGGCCCAAATCATAAGATATGATAGGACTAACTATATGGTAATGGAAAGAGATGTGTATATGATATATTCTATATAAAGTGTTGCATTAGACCATGCCAGATCGGGTAACCTAGTTGAAGGGTTAATATCTCAAACACTAGGTGGTAGGTGAGATTGTCACTAACCTAGTTGAGGGGTTTATACCTCACGCACAAGGGTGATGGGTGCAATCATCACTAACCTAGTTGAGGGGTTTGTACCTTACACACTAAGGTGATGGGTGCGATCATCACTAATCTAGTTGAGGGGTTTGTACCTCACACACCAAGGTGATAGGTGAGATCATCATCAACCTTCCAAGGAGTTTGTACTTTGGAAATCTAGTTTGGTCTCGTATACACATATGATGTCCTATATAACCATGAGTTACTTAAACATGTTTTACTTACCCATTGATCATACATGTCATATTGTTATATTATACCTATTACCTATTGTTATGCATTTTGATTATGATGTCTATCTGTTGTTGCATTGCGTCCTACATGGTTAGTACATTCAAAGATACTAACGCATACTCATTCTTACATGATATTTCTATGTAGTAACCGGAGCCCAAGTTGATCATCCTCCTCCATCATGTGGCTAGTTCGGTACTACTCTGAGTCCTCCATTTTGGGGACCTTAGTCTACGTTGCTCTTATAATGCATTGAGACACTCTTCTCTATTTTCTATTTTTGACTATGAGGGTGAGCCCGGTTGCTTTGTCTTGGCCCCCGCTCTTATCTATGTATTAGAGGTGTTTATTAGACATGTTATGTATCTATGATATGAGCTTTGACTCTTTGTCTCTTGGATACGATGTCATGCAAGCTTTCCCCTTAGCCCCTTTGCCCCTATTCTTACTCATTATGTCTTTTACATGCTTTCGCAACGAATGATGTGTAATGATAAGTTAAGAGGCTTGTTTTGGGTTCCCTTAGGTTCTCCATCCGCTGTGTCATGTCTAGGCCCTAGGCTTGGGTCGTGACAAACTTGGTATCAGAGCACTAGTTTGATAGAACCTCAAAGTCCAACACATGGCGTTGATTAGATTCCTATTCGTGGTTGTGAAGCACGTCATGACTACGAATAGGAGGCTATGAGGCATTTTAGGAAATGTTTTCCTTCTTTTATGTTTTAAGTCATGCTATAGAGTTGTGGTGAGTTTTTCCTCCCCCTAACGATTGTTATTTGTTATACTAGATCATGGCAAACACTAGAGGAAGAATGGCCCAAACTCCTGATGAGCAACCTACCAATGGTAAGCTTCGGGATGCTCTAACTATTGTTGCCCAAGTTGTGGCCAACCAAGTCAATCAAGGGGCCCAAGGACCTCATGCTACTACCTCGAGAGCTAGGGTAAGGGACTTCATGAGGATGAATCCTCCGGTGTTCTATGGTCAACGGTGGATGAAGATCCACAAGAGTTAATTTATGAGGTCTACAAGATTTTTAATATTATGGGTGTTGGGTCGAATGAAAAGGTGGAGTTGGTGGTGTGCCAACTCAAAAAGGTAGCCCAAATATGGTATGATCAATGGAAGGGTGAGACGGGGATTGATAATGTGGTGCTTTGGGAGAAGTTCAAATTGGCTTTCGTTAATCGAGTTTTCCCTCTTGGCTTAGAGAAGCTAAGTTGGTGTTGTTGATGAACTTGAAACAAGGTTCTATGAGTGTAATGGAGTATGCCCTCAAGTTTAATCAACTTTCTAACTATGATCCTCATTTGGTGGCCGATCCTAGATCTAGGATGAATAAATTTGTGATGGGGGTCTCCGACTTGGTGAGTAAAGAATGTCGATTTTCCTTTCTAATTAGTGACAGGGACTTATCCCAAGTTGGTGATTGGGTTTATTTGAAGGTGTCACCCACGAAGGGTGTAGTACATTTTGGTAAGAAGGGCAAGTTGAGCCCAAGGTATATTGGTCCTTATGAAGTCTTAAGAAGGATTGGCAATGTAGCTTATGAGTTGATGTTGCCTAGTGAAATGAGTTTGGTTCATACGGTATTCCATGTCTCTATGTTTAGAAAATGTATTAGTTATCCTAATGCTATTGTGACTCTTGATGTTGTGGGTGTTGTTGAGGATAAATGGACTTATGAGGATGTTACAGTTCAAGTTTTGGATAGGCAAGTGAAGCAATTGAGGAATAAAGAGGTGGCATCTGTTAAGGTCCTTTGGAGGAACCAACAAGTTGAAAGTGCTACATGGGAGGACGAAGCGGACATGAAAAAGTGGTATCCTTATCTTTTCCATTTCACTTAAGACTAAGGTACTAGTCCTAATTCCCCTATATGATTTCAAGTCTTATGTTTCAACCCCTATGTCATTCATATGCATTAATGATTAAGTTGGCAAATTTTTATGATGATTTTGCACTTATGTTGAGATTTTGAAAATGGTATTTTAAATGTAATGTTGCATCCTTGTTGGGGCTGATTTATTTATGATCACTTTTGTCTTGTATATCTCTTTTACATTCGGGGATGAATGTTCCCAAGAGGGAGATATTAAAACGACCCCAAAAAGTGTCCGAAAATATGCCTCAAAATGCCGGGAATTTTAAATTTCATATATCTCAAAATCTGTGCGTGATATCAAAAATATAAATTCATATTTTTGTTCAAGGTGTAAAAATTAGGGTAAAAAGGGTCTATCCCTGATTTGAAAGCGAAAGATTAGCAATTATAAAATTTCGAGAATGCGATTTCTAGAGAGCAAAGCGCGCCCCTTCCACGACGCGCCTCTGCTTTATTTTGTGACTATTTATTTTTAGTTCAGTCCAAGACTTTTAAGTCTTGGGCCTATGTGTTTCTAAACTTGTTTCAATCAATACTTAGCCATATTTCACCCCCATATAATCCTTAACATTTTTGAATACTCACTCCAACCCTTAGCCATATTTTTCACTCCCAAATTTTAGTCTCAAAGCCTCATCCGAAACTAAGGATTTCCTTCAAGGTTCTCTTCAAGCTTTAAGTCTCCATCTCCAATCTTTACCAAGCTCATCTCCAAGCTAAGATATGTGGATTTCAATCATTGGGTTCCTCCACCCATACTAATCTCCTTTTACTCAAATTGCATAATTTAAAGTTGATTTACAAATGGGTCTTGCTTATTATGAAATTCACTGCACACTTAGTTAAAGCAATGTGAAATTCTGATTGTCTTGCTATTTTTTGAGCTATAAATCTTGGATCTATTGTATGATTTAATGAGGGGTTTTGACATTTATTTCTTGAGGATGTTGCAAGGTATTGATTGATGCTTTTAAGATGTATTTTCTTGCATGACTGCATCTCTATATTTCATGGTTTTATACTAGTATTACAAACCCTCTAAGTATTTGATAAAATGTTCGGACGTGATTTCTTAATGAATTGATGGCCCAAAACATAAGATATGATATGAATGACTATATGATGATGGAAAAAGTTTGTGTATATGATATATTCTATAGAAAGTGTTGCAGTAGACCATGCCCGATCTATGTAACCTAGTTGAGGGGTTAATATCTCAAACACCAGGGTGGTAGGTGAGATTGCCACTAACCTAGTTGAGGGATTTGTACCTCACACACTAGGGTGATGGGTGCGATCATCACTAACCTAGTTGAGGGGCTTGTAAATCACACACCAGGATGATGGGTGCGATCATCATTAACCTAGTTGAGGGTTTTATACCTCACACACCAAGGTGATGGGTGAGATCATGATCAACCTTCCAAGGGGTTTGTACTTTAGAAATCTAGCTTGGACTCTTCTACACATATGGTGTCCTATATAAGCATGAGTTACTTAAGTATGTTTTACTTAAGCATTGATCATACATGCCATATTATTATATTATGCCTATTGCCTATTGTTATGCATTTTGAGTATGATGCCAATCTCTTATTGCATTGCATGCTGCATACTTAGTACATTCAAACGTACAAACTCATAATCTTTCCAACATGATATCACCATATAGGAACCGAAGCCTAAGTTGATCATCCTCCTCCTCCATTTGCCTAGTTCGGTATTACTCAAGTTAGTTAGTGAGTCCTCTATTTTGAGGACGTTAGTCTATGTTGCTCTTATTATATATTGCGACACTCTTCTTTATTTTCTATTTTTGACTATTAGGGTGAGCCTGGTTGCTTTGTCTTGGCCCCCGTACTTATCTATGTATCAGAGGTGTTTGTTGGACATGTTATATATCTATGATATGAGCTTCGACTCTTTTTCCCTTGGTTGTGATGTCATGCAAGCTTTTCCCTTAGCCTCTTTGCCCCTATTATTACTCATTATGTCTTTTACATGCTTTCGCAACCAATGATGTGTAATGATAAATTGAGATGCTTGTTTGTGGTTCCTTCAGGTTCCCCATTCGCCGTGTCACGTCTAGGCCCTAGGCCTGTGTAGTGATAAATATTTTGAACAAGGGACAAAATATCATTTGGTTGGTCATTTTTAGGCTAAAGTGCATTATTTAAAGAACAAAGGCTAAGATCCTTTCCTAATCCATTTAATCAACAACCAGACTTTAAAGTAACTGGGCAAGTTCTGAGTTAACACAGAATACAAGAATAGAGAAAAATAAGCTCACACTCACGTGGCATGACATACATTATCAACAAGAATCTCATAGATCATGGTTCATATCAAACATTGCCCTTACTTATCTGAGCAAAGATTGCCAAACACCTAAACATGAATGGTTACCATTTAACTATTAATCAAAAAGATTTTGGTGTGTACCAATTTTCAAAACAAAACATAAAATTAATCTATATGCCATAAGTTTAGTACTATATGCTACACATTTTATCTAAAAATCCTAAACGTGGTGGTTCAACTGAAATTAAATATCCACAAGGAGAAATAACACAGTCAAGAAAACCTCAAGATCAAAATTTGGGGTAGTTATGGACCATAAGCTACTCAGACTTAATTGAGGCCCATAACTACCCACACCACAACGAAAAAGTTGTGCCTTGTCCCCAATGCACCAAACAAAGAAAAAATAGAATAAATAGGGGTCAAAAACATACCTGAGCACCTAAGCGTCATCTCGAGCTGAATCTGGTCATCTCCCTCCTATGGGGTAGTTTCCTTGTGGTACTCTTTCTGGAGGGGCCAATACCCCTCACGCGATCATGCTTATGGGCTAGCCTCATCTCTGACTCATGCCTCGACTCCCTCAAGGAATAGCTGGAGAACCTTCTCCTCCGTGTTGGCACAGACACATCTGTCCATCAGATCCTCATTCGTGCAAGATATCTTCCCGAAGGAAGAATCAGAAGGCTTGTCAGGAGCTAAAAAATTAAGCATTAGCATCGGAGATGTCTCCTCACGTAATGTAACTGGTGCCGCAAATGTTGTTGTAAAGTTATCCCTAAGCTTCTGGATCATCATCTGTAAGGTTAACAAATCTGAAGGTTGGGCCTTGGCCAATCTTTTATGAACACGCTCCACAAATGCATCAATGTGGGCATCCACTACAAGACATGCTCTTGAATAGTAGCAATGTTCAATACTCGACTCTGCTCCTCTAAGTATGCAATATCCTTCTTGACCCATGGCCTAATCTGCTGAGTAAGCTGTGATTGAGCATGTGATATTCTCCACTCCATAGCCTGAATAGAAATGGAAGATACGTAGACCATGCCTGCTATAGGAGTTTATGATGTAGTGGTCTATGGTGCAGTAGAAGCAATAGTGGGCCTCCTTTCCTAATCTACACCACCCTATGGAGGCCTCTCCTTAATAGTAGTAACAACGGTGATGGTGTCAATCTTTGAACCCTCAGGCAATGGTGCCGGAGTGAATATATTTAGCGAAAGTAGAGGTTGTGCTCACTAGAGTGCCACCAAGTTCTCATAAGCCTTTATGAGGTTGGGGTCCAAAGTATGTTAGGCCTCGACTAACTGGTGCAGCTAGAGCAAAATTTCCACCCTACACTCGACACAGAGCATGTAAATCAAAATTGGAAATGGGATGGAAGTGGCCCTGTTTAGTGCTGACTCATGTATCTGCTTGGTTATGAGTTGGGCCCAATGTAGTTGTAGCCAGCCAAGATGCTGGCAACCAAAACCACTTGCTCCCACTTAAGTGTATTATCCACCAAGGTCAGCCAGATGTGTGATTTAACAATGGCTGAAAAAAATTAGGCGGGGAAGCTAAGGGAAGCCTTCACGATCCGCTCTAGGTGGGTAGTGACCCAAGCAGACTCCATACCCTGCTCTGGTATATGATCAACCGCCCATCTTAATAGTATGGTCCAATATATAGAAACCTTCATCGATAACGAGTTCCTGGCTTGCCCCAATCAGTTATCAAACTCCATTGTAGATCTGTGAGCATAGTAATCGGGACCGAAAAGCAAACGACGAATGGTCTCCTCCGAAATGTCAACCCGCCAACCTCTCACTCATATCTCAGGACTCCGAAATGTCAACCCGCCAACCTCTCACTCACGTCTCTTTAAGCCTGGGATTAGTAAGAGGTTTCTTTCCCTTGGGAAAACTTTGCTGATTGATGGCTACATATGATGCATAGAACCCCCTCATAAAAATTAGGAAGTACCTACCAAGAGACTCTGTTTGGCCACATGATCCCATAACATATCATTGTGTACTGTAGTCTTGGGACACGACTAAGTACATCTGAAATCACCCAAGGCTCCTCATATATAAAATGGATGGACTGGCCTCGCTTCCTCGGTTGCAAGCCATCTCTAAAAGTCTCATCCATGCCCTCGACGCACCACCGGTCAGCATGGGTATCCGGAGCCGATGAAGAAGATGGTCTGACGGAGGACTCAACATCTCCTATGTCCTCGGAGCCTTTCTCAAAACTATACTCCACTCCTAATTGCGTCATCTGGGGCATGCTACTCCCACTCTCATCACTACCTTCCTCTTTAGACTCGGAAGGACTATCTACCTGACCCTGTGCCAGCTCTAGCTATGGCTGCTTCGGTATGTGGTACCTCAGCCTCAGAGTCTATTGAGATATCAAGGATCTTTATGTAACCAACTCGGTTGAGGGGTCTGCTTAGCATTAGTAGGCTCATCCCTAAGCTTCCTGCTAAAGGCCTCGATCTTTGAGAGATTTTCTTTCGGGGCCATAGTACCTAACATGAAGGCATAAACATACCATGGTTAGCCCCAAGAATCAAGAATAGAATACAAAAAGTTATTTGAATTAGTTGTAGAAGGGTTCTATGATAGCCCCTTTAGGATTCGTAAAGTGCTCTCGTAGAAAAGTGCAACAGAATAATATTGGTCACTGTAAAAGTATATGAGGCCTAGGTATGACTCGTAAAGTGGTTTACGGTCATAAAACGGGGTTGTATAGATTTCAAAAGAGTAATTGAAGACAGGCAGGGATCCACGAGACCAATCTAAGACTCGTAAAGTCGTAGATGGTCTCATCCGATGAATACACAGAACGTAAAGTTTCTGGATTTCCATATGAGGGGAAATTACGACTCATATATTTCTCTACAGGTCATAAAAGCCTTTCATGAATTAGAAAATTCAGGCACCTAATATTTTAAATCCATCACATGGACCCCGAAAGACATTTCAAACACTAATTCTACCAGCATCAAAGCGAGAACACAAGCACCTACATGTTTATCATACAACAATCATTACCCATAACAATTTCACATATATTCACCCTATCAAAATGATCTAGCACCAAGTACCCTACAATCTTGACTATCTCAATTTGACACAAACAATATCATCATCCGATGTTATCAATAACAAATTTATAATAATAAACTATTCAATATCATTCAATCAAATATTGTGGGTGATCCCATAAGCACAACATTTATCAATCCCATAGACAAATTTACTCAATTTCTGGAGTATGGTAAGCAATTCAATTAAAGGCAACCCTATTTTCATATCCATAATTCAAATTCAACAAGAATTTCATACTTAAACACCAAACCCATCACGATAATCACATCAAACAATTAAGAACAAGGCAAACTTAAAGATTAATATTAACCAAGAAACTTACAAAGAATAGTGATTAACTTAAAGGAGAGAGAAGGTGAATGAACACAAAACCCTAGGTGTTGGAAATCTCGCTGGAAAATGGTCAATGGTTGCTGAAATTTTGAGGAGAAAGGAAAATTTGGGTGATTTGAAGTCAATTAGCTCAAAAGTGGAGTCGAAATAATTTGACCCCTCTTTTATACATTTATTGGGCCGGCTGCTAAAATTATTGGGCTTGGGTCTATGAAATCCTGACTACGAGTCATACATGGATCTACAACTTGTAAATCATGGTCTCGTAGAACCGTTAACAGTTAGAAAAATAGCATAAACTTACCTGAGATCTATGAACCCATTCATGACTCATAATTTAATTTATGAGTCGTAAAGTTGCCTCGTGGATTGGAGTGCACATTTTTCCTGCTTATGGGAATATTCTATGAGATAGGGTACAGGTCATAAATCACTCTAGACTCGTAGACCCAGTCATAGAAACTGGACCTGATGCCCTTTTAGCTAAATTTCTTGACCTAGTCCTGCACCTGCATACTCTTTATGAAAATGGTCAATGGTTGCTGAAATTTGAGGAGAAAGGAAAATTTGGGTGATTTGAAGTCAATTAGCTCAAAAGTGGGGTCGAAATAATTTGACCCCTCTTTTATACATTTATTGGGCCAGCTGTTAAAATTATTGGGCTTGGGTCTATGAAACCCTGACTACGAGTCATACATGGATCTACAACTTGTAAATCATGGTCTCGTAGAACCGTTAATAGTTAGAAAAATTGCATAAACTTACCTGAGATCTGTGAACCCATTCATGACTCATAATTTAATCTATGAGTCGTAAAGTTGCCTCGTGGATTGGAGTGCACATTTTTCCTGCTTATGGGAATATTCTACGAGATGGGGTACAGGTCATAAATCACTCTAGACTCGTAGGCCCAGTCGTAGAAACTGGACCTAATGCCGTTTCAGCTAAATTTCTTGACCTAGTCCTGCACCTGCATACTCTTTATGAAATACACAATTACCCAATATGCAACATGAAACGACCCCCAAAAAGTGCTTGAAAATGTGCCTTGGGAGTGTCTGAAATCATAATTTCCATATATGTCAAAATCCATGCGTGATATCAAAACTCTGACTACATATTCTTGATCAAGAGGCAAAATTGAGTGGGAGATGGGTCTAACCCTGATTTTAGAGTAACCAAATCACAATTCAATTTTCCAAAATGCAAATTCTAGAGAGCATTCCGTGCCCCTGGCGCGACGCGACCAGGGCGCGAAGATGCCTATTTTCTTTACTATTTTGTTTCTTTTGTCCAAGACATTTGAGTCTTCAGCCTAAGTCTTCCCTATGCGATAAAATACCTATACTTTTCCATATTTTACCTTCATATCATACAAGACATTCCCCAATACTCTCTCAAAAAAATAGACTAATATTTCTCCCCAAAATTTAAGTCCCAAAACTCATCCGGCTCTTCAGGATTTCACTCAAGCTTCAAGTCTCCATTGCTAATCTTCATTAAGGATTCTCCAAGGTCAAAGTACATGGGTTTCAACTATTGAGTCCTTTCACCCATGGTGCCCAAGATTCCTTTTTACCTAAATTATATGTTTCTAAGTTTATTTTACTTATGGGTATTCTATTATGAACTTGACTATGAACTATGTTGGGGTTTAGTAAAAGTGTGACTGTTTAACCATGTTTTGAGCTATGAATCTTAGATCTATCTTGAGATTTGATGAAGAGTTTTGATGAATGTGACCTGAGGGTATTATCAAGTATTGGTGGGTGGATTTACATTATGTTTTCTCTTGTGATTTCACTCTTAAATTGCGTGGTTGTACACTAGCATTTCACACCCGCCAAGTGTTTAATGAAATGTCAAGTTAATGTATCTTGAGTTGTTAAAGGCTTAATGCTTGGAATATGAGCTAAGTGACTTTATGATGATGAAATGGTTATATATATGTGTTGAATTCATGAGATATATCTATTATATTGTGAGATGACCATAGCTGATTGAGGGGTGACGCCTGAATTACCTTGGACGTGGGTGGTAAGTCATTAACCAATTGAGGAGTTGGTACCTCAATCATATCGGCTGGGGGTGGTAAGCCATCAACCAATCAAGGGGTTGGTACCTCAATCATCTCTGATGGAGGTGGTACACCATTAACCAATTAAGGGGTTGGTACCTCATTCACCTTGGATGGATGTGGTAAGCCATCAATTAATTGAGGGGTTGGTACCTCAATCACTTCCAATGGAGGGTGGTCATGTCCATCAACCAATAGAGGGGTTGGTACCTCATTCACTTCTAAGGGGTGGTCTACCTTATATTTCAAGAACTAAGTTGATTGATCTATGATGATGCTCTATTCCTATACATGCAATATGTAAGCATGTTTACTTCAAGTATTATTTATGCATGCCATATTGCTATATGATCATCTATTGCTTATTTATGCATTTTGACTATGTTGCTTATCTATTATTCGATTGCATCCTACAAATTTAGTACATTCAAATGTACTAACACATACTGTATCCCTACATGGTAACACCATGTAGGAACCGAAGCCCCACTTGATCATCCTCCTCCTCCACGTGGTTAGTGCGATATCTCTCAAAGCTAGTGAGTGACTCCTCAACTTTGAGGACATATATTTCTTGATTTATGCTATGTATAGCCTCTTTTTTCCTTATTGTATGCTTTTACTATTAGTATGAGCCTGGTTACTTGTCTTGTCCCTTGCTAAGTTCTATCTTTCGAGGTGTTGGTTGACAAGTTATATAATGATGTTATGAGTCTTCACTCTCTTTTACTCTACAATGTTTCATTATATGAAAGATATCCATTAGCCCTGTACCCTCTCTAAACTATCTCTTACTGTTGTTTTATTTCTTCCATGATGAAGGATGTGTAATGATATGTTAAGTGGCTTAATTGGGGTCCTTTTGGGTTCCCCATTTGTTAGGTCACGTCTAGACCCTAGTCATGGGTCGTGACAAACTTAGTATTAGAGCACTAGGTTGTTAATGGATCTCTACATCTAACACACTACATTGATTAGAGTCTTATTCATGGTTGTGTTGTGCACTACAACTGTGAGAAAGAGGCTATGAGGCGTTCTAGGAAATGTTTCCCTTCTTCTTATATCTGTACCGTGCTATAGAAGTTAAGGCAAGATTTTCCCCTTAACGATTGTTCTTTGCTATGCTAAATCATGCCTAACATAAGAGGAATAAGAGCCCGCACACTCGAGGAACAACTGGCTCATGGTGAGCTCCGCGATGCTCTCACCTTGCTAGCTCAAGTTATGGCTAATCAAGCCAACCAAGGTGCCAAAGCCTCTCATGCACCTACTCCGGCATCTTGATTGAGAGACATTATGAGGATTAACCCACCGGAGTTCAATGGGTGTAAGATGGATGAGGGCCCTCAAGAGTTTATTGATAGGGTATAGAAGGTATTGTCCATAATAGGTGTGAGGTCGAAAGAGAAGGCGGAGTTGGCGGCTTACTAACTCAAGGGGGTGGCTCAAATATGGTAGATTTCATGAATTTGAAGCAAGGATCTATGAATGTGAGTGAGTATTCCCTCAAGTTAAATCGATTCTCAAAATATGCTCCACATTTGTTTGCCTACCCAAGGTCTAGAATGAACAAATTCGTGATGGGTGTATCCGACTTGGTGAGTGAGGACTGCCGATTTGCTATGTTGATTAGTGACATGGATTTTTCACACTTGATGACGTATGTCAAACAATTGGAGGGGGATAGTTGAGGAAGAGAAGCGGTTATGAGGCCAAGAAAGCCCGTTTTGATGGTAACTTCGAAAATCACAAGGGTGGCCGGTTTCACCAAGGCCAAGGGTCTTCTTATGGTCCTAGTGGGAGGTTTTCCAATGACTACCCAAGGCCCCAAGATTGTAGTGGTGTGATGACTAGACTCGTGTTCCCAAAGTCTGGTAGGGATCATGGTGGCTGATGCTTGAGGGATACTAATGCTTATTTTGGTTGTGGGGAAGTTGGCCATAACATGATTGATTGTCCATGAAATTGCAACAAGGTTAAGAATGTTCGTCCTCAAGGCTTGGGTGTTAATGCAGTTGCTTTGGGTAGAGGAGGCCAATAAGGTGGTGCCACAAGGAACAATCGGTTTTATGCTCTCCATGGGAGGTAAGGGGTTGATTAGGTGCTTTATGTCACTCTTTCTTTTGTTACTCCTTTTATTGCCAAAAAGTTTCATGTTGAGCCCAAATTGTTCTGTGTGTCTTATGAGGTGTATACTCCTATAGGTGCATCTATTGTTGCTAGAAAGGTCCATAGAAATTGTCTCATTTGCATCTTGCATAAAATATTGCCTTCTGATCTTGTTGAGTTGGATATGGTTGATTTTGATATCATTCTTCGGATGGATTGGGTGCATGCATTTTATGCCTGTATTGATTGTAGAACCCATAGGGTCAAATTCAAATTCCCAAATGAACCAATCCTTGAGTGGCAGAGTGATGATGTGGTTGTCAAGGGTAGGTTTATCTCTTGCATTAAAGCATAAAAGTTGATCTCTAAGGGCTATCTTTATCGTCTTGTGGGGGTAAGGGATATGGAGTCCAAAATCCTTCCTATAGAGTTGATTCCAGTGGTTGATGGGTTCGTTGATATCTTTCTAAATGACCTTCCCAGTGTTCCTCCCGAAAGAGAAATAGATTTTTGTATAGACCTCCTTCCCGATACTCAACCCATTTTTATTCCCCTTTATTGTATGGCCATGCCAGAGTTAAAGGAGTTGAAGGAGAAATTGAGTGACTTGTTGGAGAAGGGTTTTATTTGGCCTAGCCAATCACCTTGGGGTGCACTAGTGTTGTTTGTAAAGAAGAAAGATGAGTCTCTTAGAATGTGTATTGACTACCAGCAATTTAATAGGGTTACCATAAGAATAAGTACCCTCTCCCAATAATTGATGGTTTGTTTGACCAACTTCAAGGGGATAATCACTTCCCTAAGATTTATCTTCAGTCAGGTATTATCAAGTGAAGGTGAGGGAGTGTGACATTCCCAAGACGGCCTTCCAAACTAGGTATGGGCACTATGAATTTGTCCTTATGTCTTTTGTGTTGACCAATGCACCGGCTATCTTCATGGATCTTATGAGTAGGGTCTTTGAACCCTACCTTGATTTGTTTGCGGTAGTTTTCATTGATGATATTTTGATCTATTCTCATAGTGAGGAGGAACATGTGGCTCATTTGAGGGTAGTGCTACAAAGATTGAGGGAAGAGAAGTTCTATGCTAAATATGATAAGTATGAATATTTGTTGAAAGAGATTGCTTTTGTAGGTCATGTGGTGTCAAGGGATGATATTAAGGGGGACCCCAAAAATATGAATGTGATTAGAAATTGTCCTAGACTATTGACCCCATTGGACATTGGAAACTTCTTTGGCTTAGCGGGTTATATCGGAGGTTTGTGAATGGGGTTTCTTCTATTGCCTCTCCCATAACTAAGTTGACACAAAATAAGGCTAAGTTTGTGTGGACCGATGGGTGTGAAAGGTGTTTCTAAAGCTTGAAGGATAAGCTTATCTCCGCTGCTATCTTGTCTCTACAAGAAGAGTCGGAAGGGGACTCATTTCCTACCGGTTAAGACTACTTATGGGGCCGAAGACTATGCTAAATTGTACATTCATGAGTTGGTGAGATTTCATGGGGTTCCCTTGTCTATCATATTGGATCGTGGTGCTCCATTCACTTCACACTTTTGGAGGTCCTTCCAAAGGGTTATTGGGACCAAGGTAAAGCTTAGTACGTCATTTCACCCTCAAACGGATGACCAAGCCGAATGAACTATCCAAACTCTTGAGGATATGCTTAGCGCTTGTGTTTTGGAGTTTAAAGGTAGTTGGGATGATCATCTCCCATTGATTGAATTTTATTATAACAATAGTTATCATTCAGGCATTGGTATGGCTCCTTTTAAGGCCCTCTATGGTAGACTTTGTACATCACCAATTGGGTGATTTGAAGTGGGAGAAATGGTTTTGTTGGGTCCGGATTTGGTTTTGTAGGCTATGGAGAAGATAAGGTTGATTAGAGAAAGGTTGAAAGCAGCCCAAAGTCGTCAAAAGTCTTATGCCAACGTGAGAAAAAGAGAGCTTGAATTTAAAGCTAGTGATTGGGTCTACTTGAAGGTGTCACCCATGAAGGGTCTGATTCATTTTGGTAAGAATGGTAAATTAAGTCAAAGATTTGTGGGTCCTTATAGGGTGAGGAGGAAGATTGGTAAAGTGGCCTATGAGTTGGAATTGCCTAGTGAAATGGATTTGGTTCATCCTGTCTTCCATGTGTCTATGTTGAGGAAGTGAGTGGTTGATCCGAATGCTACTGAGTCGTTGGATGTTCTGAGTGTTGTTGAAAACAACTTGACTTATGAAGAAGTTCCAGTACAGATCTTGGATAGACAAGTGAAGAGATTGAGGAACAAGGATGTTGCTTCCGTTAAGGTCCTTTGGAGGAACCAACAAGTTGAAAATGCTACATGGGAGGCCTAAGCGGACATTAAAAAATGATATCCTTATCTCTTCCATTCTACTCAAGCCTAAGGTACTAACTCTAGGTTTTCTATGTGATTTCAAGTCTTATGTTTCAGCCCCTGTGTCATTTCCATGCATTCATGTTCATATTAACAAAGTTCATGGTGATTTTGACACTTATATTGAGATTTTTGAAAATGATGTTTAAGTGTATTGTTGTTGCATTATTGTTGGGGGTGATTTCTTCATGATTACTCTTCTTATGTACGATTCTTTGACATTCAGGGACGAATGTTCTCAAAGGGGAGATATTGAAACGACACCAATTAGTGCCCGAAAATGTGCCTCGGAAGTGCCCAGAATCATAATTTTCATATATCTCAAAATTTGTCCGTGATAGCGAAAATCTAACATCATATTCTTGATCAAGGGGAAAAGTTGAGTGGTAAGTGGGTGTAACCTCAATTTTGGAGCAACCGAATCGCATTTTCAATATTCCAAAATGCAAATTCCAAAGAGTATTCCGCGGCCCTGACGTGATGTGGCCATGGCACGGAGATGCTTATTTTTTTGACTTTTTTATGTGGTCGGTCCAATACTTTTGAGTCATGGGCCTAAGTCTTCCTATACGTGAAAGTACCTATACTTAGCCATATTTTACCTTCATATCATACAAGACATTCCTCGATACTCTCTCAAATACTTAGACTAATATTTCACCCCAAATTTCAAGTACCAAAACTCAACAAACTCTTAAGGATTTCACTCAAGCTTCAAGTCTCCATTTTCAATCTTCATCAAGGATTCTCCAAGGTCAAGCTATGTGGGTTTCAACCACTGGGTTCTTTTGCCCATGGTGCCCAAGCTTCCTTTTTACCTAATCTACATGTTTTGAAGTTGATTTTACTTATGGGTCTTCTATTATGAAGTTGACTATGAACTATGTCAGGGTTTTGTAAAAGTGTGACTTTTAAAGTATGTTTAGCTATGAATCTTAGATCTATCTTGAGATTTGATGAATGGTTTTGATGAATG
The DNA here is from genome assembly GCA_026153255.1 of Solanum medicagineum. Taxonomy (NCBI): domain Eukaryota; kingdom Viridiplantae; phylum Streptophyta; class Magnoliopsida; order Solanales; family Solanaceae; genus Solanum; species Solanum medicagineum. Next base: position 14,165 of record JAPFFP010043711.1, on the reverse strand, counting down.
TTACATGAGGGTATTACCAAGTTTTGGTGGGTGGTTTACATAAATTTTTTTTGCATGATTTCACTCTTGAATTGCATTTTTTTATACTAGCATTGCACACCCACCAAGTGTTTGATGAAATCTTTGGTTAATGTATCACGAGTTGTTGAAGGCCTAACGTTTGGCGTATGAGTTAAGTGACTTTTTGATGATTAAAGAGTTATATGTATGTGCTGAATTCATGAGATGTATCTATTATGTTGTGAGTTGACCATAGCCAATTGAGGGGTGATGCCTCAATCATCTTAGATGGGAGTGGTAAGCCATCAACAAATTGAGGGGTTGGTACCTCAATCATCTCGGACGGGGGTGGTAATCCATCAAACAATTGAGGGGTTGGTGCCTCAATCATCTTGGATGGGGTGATAAGCCATCCACAAATTGAGGGGTTGCTCCGTCAATCACCTTTGATGGGGGTGGTAAGCCATCAACCAATTGAGGGTTGGTACCTTAATCACTTCCGATGGAGGGTGGTCATGTCCATCAACCTATTGAGGGGTTGTTACCTCAATGACTTCTAATGGGTGATCTACCTTATATTCCAAACACTAAGTTGCTTGGTCTTCTATTCTTTTCTATTCCTATATATGTAATATATTCCATATACAAGCATGTGTACTTCAAGTATCATTCATGCATGCCATATTGTTATATGATCATCTATTGCTTATTTATGCATTTTGTCAATATTGCTTATCTATTGTTGCATTGCATCCTATAGACTTAATATATTCAAATTTACTAGCGCATACTCTATGCCTACATGATGTTAGCATGTAGGAATCGGAGCCCCGATTGACCATCCTCCTCCTTCACATGGCTAGTGCGATATCTCCCAAATCAAGTTGGTGAGTCCTCAACTTCGAGGACATACTTTTCTTGATTTATGTATAAACTTTCTTCTACTTGTTATATGCTTTGACTATGAGGATGATCCCGGTTGCTTGTCTTGGCTCCCGCTAAATTCTATATTTAAGGGTGTTGTTGGACAAGTTATGTAAGGATGCTATGAGCCTTGACTCTTTTTCACTCTATGATGTTTAATGATATAAAAGATATCCCTTAGCCTCGTTTCCTCTCTTTACTATCTCTTATTGTTGTTTTATTGCTTCCGCGACCAAGGATGTGTAATAATATGTTAAGAGGCTTTATTGGGTCCCTTCGGGTTCCCCATTCGCCGTGTTACGCCTTGGCCCTAGGTTTGAGTCGTCACACAACAAACCCAATGTCAAAAATAGCAATCAAAACAAATGAAAACAACTACCTAAAACTGAAAGTAAATCTAGAACTATGCAATAACATGAAAACCTTAGGTTGCCTCCCAAGTAGCACCTGATTTATTATTGCAGTAGAACTTAGACAAATTGATTACTAGACTTCACCAATTGCCAAAACTTCACTTTTGAACTCATCCAGATGTTTTATGGACTGACAGATATCGAAGACAATTTCTTCATCATTCAATCTAAACCTGAGTTGACCAATTTCCATATCCACTAAAGCTCATTCGGTGGCTAAGAATTGTCTTCCCAAGACAATCAGAACTTCAAAATCAACTTCACAATCAAGGATCACATTTTTGTAGGAAATATAAATTTTTCTACCTTTATCAACACATCATAGTGTATCCCCATAGGTTTCTTCACTCTTCTATCTACCATGAACAACTGCATGTTAGTTAGAGTAGGGGCACCCAAACCAAGCGTTTTATAGACCACAAGAGGCATCAAATTGATAATGGTACCTAAATCACATAGTTCCCTGGCGAACACTAGATCACCTATAATGCAAGGTAGGGTGAAAGCACCTAGGTATTCATGCTTTCGAACCAAGGACTTAGTAGTGACAGCATTGCAATTTTTAAGCTCTTGAGAAAGCTCCTAACTCACCGTGCGCTTGTTAGTAACCAAATCCTTCATATACTTTGCGTAACCTGACATCTTCTCTAATGGTTTAATAATAGGAATGCTAATGGATAATTGCTTAAGCATTGAGAGAAATTTCTTGAACTTGCCTTTCTCCTCTTTTCGAGTCTTTCAGGGAAAGAAGGAGGAGGCATAGGGATGGACTTATACCTTTTGGGTGCTTGAGTTGTTTCACTTATCCCATCCTTGGAAAAAATCATCTCCTTTAACCATATCCTTAATTGTATCTATCTCCTCGTGAACATCTTCCATATCAACCGGCATAGGAGGATTGATAATGTTCTTGCCACCGCTAGTAGTAACCTCCATACATTTCTCTTTGTTCTTGTGATTCTGCACTGTGTTGCTAGGCAATGTACCTTTCTAACTCTAATTCAATTGGGGTACACTTGACTAAATTGTTGTTAAAGATATTTAATAGCCACAGAATGAGACCTTTCACTTAATTAATACTTGAAATATCTGATTTCATGCCCCTTAGAGTTTCACCTTGTGTCTCAGCCTTCTTCAACAGATGATCAAACATCTTCTTAATTCTACAATTGCTGGCATATAATGACCATTTCTAAAGCCTTCTCTGCGACCCCAATCTACTTCTGGACCCCTATTCCCATCAAAATAACCACCTCGATTGTCTCTATCAGCTCTATCTCTACCATAGTTCCGACCTTTGTTTCCTTGATTGTACCGCCAATAGTCCTGATTGAACCCTTCTGCATTAGCTTGAAAACCAACCATCTGAACATTAAGAAAATAAGATTCCTCCTCACAATATGGATCCTCATACATGGGTGCATGTAAAGGTTAGTGAACCACTGCATTTACTCTTTCTTGGTTCTGCTTTATTACCACATCCATGCTTATGCGAAGCTAAGCAGGCTATTGCATAGTCTCCTCATTAATTTTTGCTTGCTCTGAACCAACATTAAAAGCATATGAACCCTTTGTGGAAGCTTTATCCCTTTGCCCCCATGCACGATTTGTCTTGACCACTTGCTCCATGCGCTCTGCAATCCTTGCAAATGGTTGATCTAGAAATATAATAGTGTCAGCACGAGCATGACTATTCTCATCTGGGGCACGATTAAAGATCTCTTCCAAGGCATCATTAACTATCTTGTGGTAAGGGACACTCCACAAACACTTAGTAAACCACTCTCATGTAATAGTAATCAAATCACTAGGAAGTTGCTCAATGTTGTGGTCTTTCAAATTAAGCTTATTCGATATAGGGAAGTACCTCTCTAAAAAGGCCTTCTGCAAATCTGTCCAACTAATGATCGAACTCTACGGGAGCTAAGATAGCCATAATGCCATATTGCCTGTAAGAGACAATGGGAAGACACGAAGTCCCACAACATCCATAGACAGATTTTGTGTCCACATCACACTCTTATAAACAAATGCCACATTATGCAAGTGGCTATGTGGATCTTCTAATGGTATGCTCGCAAATAACCCATGGTTTTGCAGCATCTTAAGTAACCGACAAGTGACTATGAAATTTTTGTTTACTGGTAGTGGTGGCAACACAATAGCTCACATCACATCGATAGCTATAGGGTTCAACCTATACTGATTCTATCAGTAAGCATTATCATTGGACTCCCAAGGTTGTGGAATATTCTCCAAAGGATTTGGGTTCTCATTCATATCATCATCATTATTACCCAAATTCAAAGTCGCATTGGCTGCGTTGTTGGCATTTTCTTGGGCCATTCTCCTTATAATTCATTTGATCTATAGATCAAATGGAGTTAAGGGATTTCCTTGACTCCGAGTGTTAGGCATACACTACTAGTATACCCTACAAAGAAACAAAAATAAAAACAAAAGTAAAATACAAGGGAACTAAGGATTAACACTCGAACTACAGTTACTAGTGAATTCAACTAAGTCTAGTTGTACTCCTCGAAAATGGTGTCGACTTCTTGGATCAAGCCCAAGTTACAACTCTTTTTTAGAGGATAAAGTGGTCGTTGTCAAATATACAACCTAACATAGGTAAGGGTTAAATCCCACAGGGAATAGATACACTCATGAGGATTCACTAATAAGTAATTCAAGTAATCGAATGACTCAATTCCCTGAAGGAGGGAGGGTTTGAAATAATTGATAATAAAGTAAACTAAACTAACTAGTACTGGAGAAAATCAATAATACAGAGCAATTAGGGTATTGTGTTCCCCATGATTCACCAACTTAGTATCACTGTATAACCCAATTATCCACTAGAGTATAACATGTGGATAGTTTTTTAAGTTCACTAAGACCTTTAGTTGAAACAATCACAAAACGTGCCCGAAACTATGCCTCGAAAATGCCCATATTTGTAATTCTCATATATCTTAAAATCCATACGTGATATCAAATCTGACTTTGTATTCGTGTTCAGGGGGAAAATTGAGTGGGAGATGGGTCTAAGCCCGATTTTAGAGCAACCATATCATAATTTCATTTTTCCGAAAATTCCTTATCCAGTGTCGAAAAATTTCAAAAATTTCATTGTTTAGTCCAAGGCCTTTGGGTGTTGGGCCTAAGCGACAAAAACGTAGAAAAACCATAAATGTTGCATTGAGAACACACAAAATCCATTGTTTTGATCATCAAAAGTGTTGTATTTTGACAACACTTCAGTAACGTAGGCTCAGGGCTTTGGTATGATATTATGGGAAAACAGTGACTAAAGGCCCTCCTTGACACTGCGTTTTCCTACACGCCCTACCAAATCTGTTATTTTCTCCTTATTTCTCTTTTTTTCTTATTTAAAGCTTTTCTGGGTGCTTTCTCTTCATTTATCAGCTTTTTGCCTTGATTCTACACTTCATTTTGCTTTTTAACTTACAACTAAGGAATCACTTATTTCTCTTGCACCCAGTACATGAATTTTCGTTTTTCTCTATATCACTAACTCACCCCTTTATTGTTTTTTTCTATTTCACCCTTACACTAGCCATCCTCCACTTAGGCTTTTACCATGTGTTGAGGTGCGCAATATCCATCCTCCAAACAAGGGCTACTTTTGGTAGCCACATTCAATTTATGCTTTTTGCCTCAGTCAAGGTGTGCAATGTTCGAGGAAGGACCAAGGCCAATTTTAGGATTTTACAAGTAATAAGGGTAGGTTAATCAGGAGTTTTCAAAGAATAGGTATATTTTAGGCTCAAACATTAGGAAGAAGGGACTATAGAAGTTTTGGATGGTCATTTTAGGATAAGTGAAATATTAAGAACAATGGTCTAAGATCCTTTTCTAATCCTATTAATCTATAATCTAACTTAGAGTAACACGCAAGTTTTGAATTGGAACAAAATACATGAATCTAGCAAATTATGCTCATACTCACATGGCATTGCATACATTATTGTCTAAAGACTCTCACACCATGCTTTCTAGCTCAATATACACTCACTTATCACAACAGACGTTGTATAGCACCTCAACACGCATGGTTGTTATCTAACTACTAATCAAAATTTTTGGTGGGTGTCATTTTTCAAATATAACACAAAAACATATCATATGCCATAAGTATTGGTACTATATGCTACATGTCACGACCCAAGCCTAGGGCCTTGACGTGACACGGCGAACGGGGAACCCGAAGGGACCCCAATCAAGCCTCTTTACTTGTCATACCACATCCTTGGTCGCGAAAGCATACAGAAGACATGCATATTAAAACAAGGGCAATGGGGCTAAGGAAAAACTTTCCAAAACAACAACGTTACGAAAACAAGGAGTCACAACTAATATCATAAATACACTACTTGTCTAACATACACCTCTAAATACATAGATAGAGCAGGGGCCAAGACAGGCTACCAGGCTAACCCTTATAGTCAATAGAAAATAACATAGTGTCTTAATATATACATACTAGGAACATAGACTAAGGTACCTAAAATGGAGGACTCAACAACAAGCTTGGAATAGCACCGCCTAGCTACGTGGAAGAGGACGATCGACTCGGGCACCAGTTCCTACATGGTGATATCATATAGGAAAGAGTATGTGTTAATATGTTTGAATGTACTAAGTATATGGGATGCAATGCAACAAGGAATAGGCATCATAATGAAAATGCGTAACAATACACAATAGGAACAATATAGCACTATGGCATGTATGATCAATGCTAAAGTAAAACATACTGAAGTAAATCATGCTCATATAAAATATCACATGTGAAGAAGAGACCAAACTAACTTTCCATCCTTGGTTGGTTGATGATGTTGACACCCCAATAATCCTAGGTGGCGAGGTATAAACCCCTCATATGGTTGATGTTGGTCACACCCCAATCATCCTAGTGGTGAAGTATAAACACCTCATATGGTTGATGTTGGTCACACCCCAATCATCTTAGGTGGTGAAGTATAAACCCCTGACATGGTTGATGAGTACAAACCCCCAACTCGGTTGATGATGGTCACACCCCAATCATCCTAGGTGGTGAAGTACTAACCCCTCAAATGGTTGATGAGTACAAACCCCCAACTCGGTTTAGTATGGTCTAATGCAACACTCTATGTAGAATTTATCATGTACATAAGATCCTTCCATCATTATAACATTATTCATATCATGTCTCATGCTTTGAACCTTCAATTCCTTAAGAAACCATAACCGGACATCTTATCAAACACTTGGTGGGTGTACAATGGGGGTATAAGACCATGCAATTTAGGGATGAAATCATGCAAGAAAATCCATTGTAAAATTATCAATTAACACCTTGCAACACCCCCAAGATAGTCACATCAAAATACCTCATAGATTAAAGATATATGGCTCAGATCATAGCAAAATAGTCACAACTTTACATAGTTTTAACATAGTTCATAGACATGCTCATAATAGTAGACCAATCTATAAACTCAACCTTAAATAATGAGATTTAGGAAAAAGAAAGCTTGGGTATCATGGGTGAAAGTAACTTATGAAAGAAACTCATATACCTTAGGTCTAGAGTTGCTTGGAATTGAGATTGGGAAGAGTGGAGGCTTGGAAATGATCTTGGAATCCAATCTTGTTCTTGGGTTTCCTTGAAATTGAATTGGGGCTTGATGGAGGCTCTTGAGAGGATTTGGGAATGTCATTGAGATGAGAGTAGTGAAATTGGGTCCTTAAGATTAGAGTTTAGGTCTTCTAGGAAGGTTAAGATAGCCTAAAAAGTCAAAAAGGGTCATTAAGATAATTTGCATTTACGAAAATGCCATTTGTGAACGAATGGAAAAATTGGCAAAGTGTTGTCTCATTGAAGACTTCGTTGGCCGTGTGGCACTCCATATGTCGTGTGGAGTTTCCGTATGAATTTCCTTAGTGAAAAAAATGAAAGTTTGGAAACTTGGAAAGATTGATGTCTCGTCACTTTGACGGACTGCTTCATGGACTGTATGGCATTACACGAACCGTGTACTGGTCCGTCCCATCTCACTTAGACAAACAAATGCTGCTGGCCACCATATGTCCATGTTCCATGGTCCTTCCCAATCTACATGGCCCGTCAACAGTGCCCATGGCACCACCCTTAGCCATATTTTCCTCAATTTCCAATAAGCTCCCTTTTGGCATACCTGGTGGCCATCCCCACCATCAGTGGTGATCCACAATGCCCGTAACACTGGCCATGCCACCTTCCTTAGTGCTAAATGGCGTTTCCCAACACCAGCTACCCCAAATAGCCTGTCAAAGGCCACACTGGCCGTCAAATAGTCCATGGGAGAGCCTCACAAAAACGATCATAACTCCTTCATCCGACCTAGGAATGAGGTGAAACCAAGTGCGTTGTGAAGCTAACTTAAAGGGACTTTCATCTGACATGTAGTGGGCCATCCAGTTCCAAATGTGGTAAGAGGTATGATAGTTTAAAGTTGACCCTTGTATGAAACAACACCCAAAACTCAACTTGGAGATAAGTCTTGAACTCGTCTAGGTACTAGTATTCTCCCATGAATCAAGTACACCCCCAACCTAACCAAATGAGGCTTGAACATGGATATACAAGAGCATAAAATTATGGAGTGTCACAATATCTCCCCCTTGGGAACATTCGTCCCTGAATGTAAAAGAAACATACACAAGGAAGGTAGCCATGAAGATTTTTAGCCTAACATGGATGCAACAAATGTATCTAAACATAATTTTCAAAAGTATCAACATGAACATCAAAATTTACCACAAAACCTTGTCCATATAAACATGAATGCATGCTAAAGCTTAAGGCAAAAACTAAGACTTGAAATCGCATAAGGGACTTAGGATTAGTACCTTAGGCTTGAGTGCAGTGGAAAAGATAAGGATATTGCTTTTGCATGTCCGCTTCGGCGCCCATGATGCACTTTTGACTTGTTGGTTCCTCCAAAGGACCTTAACAGATGTCACCTCCTTATTCCTCAATCTCTTCACTTGCCTATCAAAAATCCTAACCAGGACATCCTAATAAGTCAAGTCATCCTCAACAACACCCACCACATCAAGAGGCACAATGGCATTAAGGTAACCCACACATTTCCTCAACATAGAGATATGGAGCACCGGATAAACCAAGTTCATTTCACTAGGCAACTTCAACTCATAAGCTACCTTGCCAACCCTCTTGAAGACAGAAACCTCCAAATAAACCCAATAACCCACTTTGAATTCAAGGTATCTTCTTCAAATATCGGAATAAGATTTTTGACGACTTTGGGCTATTGTTAACCTTTCCCTAATCATCCTAACATTCTCAAGAGCATCCATAACTAGATCCGGTCCGAATAAGGCCACCACTTCAATCTCAAACCAACCGACTGGTGGTCTACATCGTCTCCCATAAAGAGCCTCAAAAAGAACCATACCGATGCTAGAGTGATAGCTACTGTTGTATGAGAATTCAATCAAAGGATGATGGTCAACCCAACTACCCCACATGTCCAATACACATACCCTAAACATATCATCAAGGATTTGAATGGTTCTTTAAGTTTGGCCTTCCGTTTGGGGATGAAAGGTCGTACTAAGGTGAACTTTTGTACCAAGACCCCTTTGAAAAGACCTCCAGAAGTGCCAAGTGAATTGTGCACCTTGATCCGATATGATGGATAAAGGAATCCCATGTAACCTCACTAACTCATGGATGTACAACCTTGCATACTCTTCAGCCCCGTGTGTGGTCTTAACCGGTGCAAAATGAGCCGATTTTGTCATCCTATCAACCACCACCCATATGGAATCAAAACCTTTTCTAGTATTGGGCAATCCAACCACAAAATCCATATTAATCACCTCCCACTTCCAAGTAGGATTCTCTATGTCTTGGGTTACGCCACCCGGCTTTTGATGTTCGGCTTTAACTTGTTGGCAACAATGGCAACCGCAAACGAATTTGGCAATGTCCCCCTTCATGCCTACCCACCAATACACATCCCTCAAGTCTCTATACAATTTGGTGGAACCAGGGTGGATAGAATTAAGAGGAATTATGGGCTTCATCAACAAATCTCTCCCTCAAAATATCAACACTTGTCACACACAATCTACCTTGGTATCTAAGGGCCCCTTTTCCCCCTTGGGAGAAAACCTCTATCTTGCCTTCTTTCACCAAAGCCTTCCACTAAAGCAAGGAGGAGTCTAGATCTTGTTTTGCTATCACCTCAACAACCAATGAAGATTTTGAACTGTCAACCACAACCACACCACTACCCACATCTTCCATCCTCACCTCCAATCTAGCCAATCTATCCATCTCCCTAGCCATCTCCATATCACCACCATCCATATGAGCTAGGCTACCGATAGGCACCCGACTCAAAGCATCCGCACCAACATGTTCCTTACAAGAGAGGTAATGCACACTCACGTCATAGTCCTTAAGAAGTTCTAGCCACCTTATTTGCCTCAAGTTGAGATCTTTTTAAGTGAATACATAGTGGAGGCTCTTATGATCGATGAAGACATCAACATGCACCCCATACAAATAATGACGCCAATTCTTTAATGCAAATACCAGGAAGGCCAATTCAAGATCATAGGTAGGGTAGTTATTTTCATGCACTTTGAGTTGCCTAGAAGCATAGGCTATGACCTTACCATTTTGCATAAGCACACCACCCAAACCAACCCTAGATGTATCACAATACACAATAAAACCCTCAAGCCCATCCGGTAGTGATAATATAGGAGTGGACAGAAGCCAAGCTTTTCTCACATTCATCAGTGCACAAAAACTTGACCTTCTTTTGAGTCAATATTGTCATAGGGGAAACAATGGAGGAGAACCCACTCACAAACCTTCTATAGTAACCCACGAGGCCCAAGAAGCTCCTAATATCAGACGGGGTCAATGGTCTAGGACAATTCCTAATCTCATCTATTTTCATAGGATCTACTTTTATGCCATCCTCGACACCACATGACCCAAGAATGTAATCTCCTTCAACCAAAATTCAAACTTTTCATATTCAGTATACAATTTCTCTTCCCATAATCTTTACAACACAACCCTCAAATGCCCCATATGCTCCTCCCTACAATGCGAACAGATCAGAATATCATCAATGAAGACCACAACAAAAGAATCAAGGTAGAGTTTGCAGACCTATTCATTAAGTCCATGAAGATGGCCGGTGCATTGGTTAGCCCAAAAAACATCACCATGAATTCATAATGCCCATATATAGTCTGGAAGGCCATCTTGGGAATATCACCCTCCCTCACCTTGACTTGATGATACCTGGATCGAAGATCAATCTTAGAGAAAAAGTTAGCCCCTTGCAATTAGTCAAACAAGTCATCAATCCTTGGGAGAGGATACCTACATAGTGACCCTATTGAGTTGCCTGTAGTCAATGCACATTCTAAGTGACCCATCCTTCTTTATGAACAACATCGGTGCACCCCAAGGTGACTGGCGAGCCCTAATAAATCCTTTCTCAAACAAATCTTTCAATTGATCCTTTGACTCCTTCAACTCTGACAGGGCCATACGATAAGGGGGAATAAAGATAGGTTGAGTATCGGGAAGGAGATCTATGCGAAAATCTATCTCTCTTTCGGGAGGGGCACCGCGAATGTCATTCGGAAAGACATCAAGAAACTCATTTACAACCAGAACCGACTCTATTGAAGGGAATTTGGACTCCACATCTTTGACTCTCACAAGATGGTACAAACACCCCTTGGAAATCAACCTATGGGCTTTAATGCATGAAATAAATCTACCCTTTACCTCCATATCATGACTTTCCCACTCAAGGACGGGTTCATTTGGGAAGTGAAACTTGACCCTATGGGTTCTACAAACGATAGAAGCATAGTAGGCATGCAACCAATCCATCCCTAGAATGACATCAGAATCTACCATGTCTAATTCAACAAGATTGCAAGGCATCGACTTATGCAAAATGCAAATAGGACAACTTCTACAAACTTTCCTAGCAACAAAAGAGGACCAGAGTGAGGGGCATACTTTGAAAGTTGATTAAATTTGAGGGGATACTCCCTCACACTCATAACACCATGTTTTAAGTTCATAAAGTCAACCAACTTTTCTTCCCTACGCTCAAGAGGGAAGAACCAATTAAGGAAGGCCAATTTGAATTCCTCCCAAAGCACCATGTAGCCATTACCCTCCTCACCTTTCAATTGATAAAACTAAATTTGAGCCACCCCTGAGTTGGTACGCCGCCAACACCACCTTTTCATTTGGTCCAACACCCATGATAGACAAGATTTAGTTGATTTCATAGATAAACTCTTGTGGATCTTCATCCACCTTTGACCCATGGAAAACTGGAGGATTCATCCTTATGAAGTCCCTTACCCTAGATCCTGGGGGTAGCAGCATGAGGGGCTTGGGCCCCTTGTTGGACTTGGTTGGCCACCACTTGGGCAAGCATAGTAAGGGTATTCCGGAGCTCACCATTGGTAAGTTGCTCCTCGGGAGTTTGGGCCCGTCTTCCTCTAGTTTTCGGCATAATCTAACATAGAAAATAATAATCGTTAGGGGGGTGAAATACTTACCACACCTCTATAGCACGAGTTAGGACATGAAGAAGGGAAACATTTCCAACAACGCCTCATAGACTTCTGTCGATATTCATGCCGTGCTTCACAACCATGAATAGGAGTCTAATCGATGCAGCGTGTTGAACACATGTTAACTATCAACCTAGTGCTCTAATACCATGTTTTTCATGACCCAAGCCTAGGGCCTGGACGTGACACAGCGAATGGGGAACCCGAAGGGACCCCAATCAAACCTCCTTACTTGTCATAATACATCCTTGGTCGCGGAAACATACAAAATACATATATATTAAAACAAGGGCAATAGGGTTAAGAAAAAGCTTGCAAAAATAACACCGTTACCAAAACAAAGAGTCACAACTCATATCGCAAATACACCATTTGTCCAACATAAACCTCTAAATACATAGATATAGCGGCGGCCAAGGTAGAGCTACCAGGCTCACCCTCACAGTCAATAGAACATACGATAATGTCTTAATATATAGATAATGGCAACATAGACTAAGGTCTCCAAAATAAAGGACTCACCAACAAGTTTGGAATAGCACTGCCTAGCCATGTGGAGGAGGAGGATTGACTCGGGCACTGGTTCCTACATGGTGATATAATGTAGGCAAGAGTATTTGTTTGTACATTTGAATGTACTATGCATGTGGGATGCAATACAACAAGGAATAGGCATCATAATCAAAATGCGTAATAATAGGAAATAGGCATAACATATCAATATGACATGTATGATCAATGCTAAAGTAAAACATGCTTAAGTAAATCATGCTCACATAAAATATCATATGTGAAGAAGAGACCGAACTAAATTTCCAACCTTGGTTGGTTGATGATGTTCACACCCCAATCATCATAGGTTGTGAGGTATAAACCCCTCACATGGTTGATGTTGGTCACACCCCAATCATCCTAGTGGTGAAGTATAAACCCCTCACATGGTTGATTTTGGTATCACCCCAACATCTTAGGGGGTGAAGTATAAAACCCTGACATGGTTGATAAGTACAAACCCCCAACTCAGTTGATGAAGGTCACACCCCAATCACCCTAGGTGGTGAAGTACTAACCCCTTACATGGTTGATGAGTACAAACCCCCAACTAGGTTGAGTATGGTCTAATGCAACACTTTATATAGATTTTATCATTAATATAAGCTCATTCCATCATTATAACATGATTCATATCGTATGACATACTTTGGACCTTCAATATCTCAAGAGAACATAACCGGACATCTTATGAAACACTTGGTGGGTGTACAATGGGGGTATAATACCATACAATTTAGGGATGAAATCATGCAAGAAAATCCATTGTAAAATTATCAATTAACACCTTGCAATGCCCCCAAGACATTCACATCAAAACACCTCATAGATCCAAGATATATGGCTCAGATCATAGCAAAATAGTCACAACTTTACATAGTTTTAACATAGTTCATAGACATGCTCATACTAGTAGACCCATTTGTATATTCAACTTTAAATAATGAAATTTAGGAAAATAAAGCTTGGGTATCATAGATGAAAGGATCCCATGAAAGAAACTCATATACCTTAGGTCTAGAGTTGCTTGGAATTGAGATTGGGAAGAGTGGAGGCTTGGAAATGATCTTGGAATCCAATCTTGTTCTAGGGTTTCCTTGAAATTGAATTGTGGCTTGATGGATGATCTTGAGAGGATTTTGGAGTGTGATTGAGGTGAGAGTATTGAAATTGGATCCTTACGATTAGAGTTTAGGTCTTCTAGGAAGGTCATTAGGATAATTAGCATTTACAAAAATGCCATTAGTGAACGGATGGAAAAATTGGCAAAGTGTTGTCTCACTGGAGACTTCACTGGCCATGTGTCACTCCACGGGTTGTGTGGAGTGCCCATGTGAAGTGCCTTAGTGGAAAAAAAATGGAAGTTGGGGAACTTGGAAAGATTGACGTCTCGTCACTTTGATGGACCGCTTCATGGACCGTGTGGCGTTACATGGACCATGTACTGGTCCATCTCTCCTCACTTAGACCAAAATATGTTGCAGGCCACCACACCTCCAAGTTCCATGGGCCGTCCCACCCTACACGGCCCGTCAACAGTGGCCGTGGCACCACCCTTAGCCACATTTTCCCCAATTTCTAACAAGCTCCCTTTGGCACACCTTGTGGCCTTTCCCTACCGTCAATGGT